>CAUYRH010025685.1:0-74514 GCA_963574655.1 Perodicticus potto
TATCTATTTGCTTTGGTTGTTGTCTCCTTGGCTGTACAGAAGCTTTTCAGTTTGATTAAGTCCAATTGTTTATTGTTGCAGTTGTTGCTATTGCCATGGCAGTCTTCCTCATAAAGTCTTTCCCCAGGCCAATATCTTCCAGTGTTTTTCCAATTCTTTCTTTGAGGATTTTTATTGTCTCATGCCTGAAATTTAAGTCCTTTATCCATCTTGAATCAATTTTTGTGAGTGGAGAAAGGTGTGCATCCAGTTTCAATCTTTTACATATGGATATCTATGGTCTATGTATATGGTATTGTGCCAGTACCATGTTGTTTTGGTTACTATAGCCTTTTAGTATAGCTTGAAGTCTGGTAAACTGATGTCTCCTGATTCGTTCTTATTGATTAAGGTTGCTTTGGCTGTTGGGGTCTTTTCTGATTCCACAGAAAGCATAGAACTATTTTTTCTAGATCTTCAAAAAAATGATGATGGAATGGTAATGGGGCTCCCATAAATCTGTTGATCACTTTGGGTAGTATAAATATTTTGACTATGTTATTCTACTAATCCTTGAGCACAATATGTTTTTCTGACTCTTTTCGGCCTCTGCTATTTCCTTTCTCAGTGTTTTGTAGTTCTCCATGTAGTTTTCCCTCCTTAGTTGAACATATTCCTAGGTATTTTTTGTTGTTGTTGTTGTTGCTATTGCACAAGATATTGAGTTTTTGATTTTATTCTCAACTACTATTTTTAGTTTATATTAATCCTCTTGATTTGTGTACATTTATTTTGGGACCTGAGATTTTGCTGAATTTATTTATCAATTCCAGGAGTCTCTTGGAAGAATCTTTGGGGCTTGCTAGATATAAGATCATATTGTCAGCAAAGAGCAATAGTTTGACCTCCTCTCTCCCTACCATTGATTTCCTTCTCTTGTGTGATTGCTCTGGCACGGACCTGCAGCCCTATTTTGAATAGAAATGGTGACTGTGGTCAACCTTATCTGGTTTCAGTTCTAAGGGGTAGTGCTTTCAGTTTTTCCCTATTCAGTGTTGTGTCAGCTGTGGGTTTGTCATATATGCCTTTTATAATTTTGAGATTAGTTCTATCTAATGCCTGTTTCATTAAGAGTTCTTGTCATAAAAGGTTGCTGAATTTTGTAAAATGCTTTTTCTGTGTCTATTGAGAGGATCATATCATCTTTGCTTTTATTTTCTTTTTATGTGTTGATTACATTTATAGATATGTGTATGTTGAACCATTCTTGCATTTCTAGGGTAAAGCCTACTTATTTGGGGTGGATTATATTTTGATATGCAGTTGCATTTGGTTTGTTAGAATTTTATTGAGAATTTTTGCATCTATATTCATAAGTGGTATTGGTGTGTAGTTGTCTCTTCTTGTTGTAGCCATTTCATTCCTTTGGTATTAAGCTGATATTATCTTCATAAACTCTGTTGGGAAGGATATCTTCCTTCTTGAGCAATTTCTACAGTGTAGGTAACGGTTCTTTTTGTAGTTATGGTAAAATGTGGATGTGAAAATCTCTGGCTGGGACTTTTTGTTTTTTTTTTTTTTAGAGGCAGAGTCTCTCTCTGGAGACCTGGTTAGAGTGCCATGATGTCATATTTCACAGCAAACTCAAACTCCTCGGCTCAAGCCATCCTCTTGTTTCAGTGTCCTGAGTACCTGAGATTATAGGCATCCACAATAACACCTAGCCAGTTTTTTTATTTTTAGTAGAGATTGGGTCTTGCTCTTGCTCAGGATGGTCTCAAATTCCTAAGCTCAGGTGATCCTTCCATCTCAGCCTCCCAGAGTGCTAGGACTACAGGAGTGAGCCACTGTGCCCATCCTGGTCTGTGAATTTGGTTTTTGTTGGAAGATTTTTTTATTGCTTCTTCAGTTTCAGTACTTGATATTTGCATGTTCAGGAATTCTATTTCTTCTTAATTGAGCAGAGGGAGGCTGTGTGTTTCTAAAAATTTGTTCACTTCCTCCATGTTTTCAAGTTTATGTGCACAAAGGTTTTTATGGTATTTGGAAGAAATTTTATATTGTATGGTCTCAGTTGTGATTTTTCCTTTTTCATACTGATTGAGCTTATTAGATATCTTTCTTTTATGTTTCTGGTTAATCTAGCAAGAGGCCTTTCAATTTTACCTTTTCAAAGAATAAACTTTTTGTTTCATTAATCTTCTATATAATCTTTTGTTATTAATTTCATTTAATTCAGCTCTAATCTTGGTTATTTCTTTTCTTCTGCAGGGTGTGGGATTGGTTTGCTCTCCCTTTTCCAGTTTCTTGAGACAATTCAATAGATAGTTGATTTGTGATGTTTCTGTCTTTTGTGTGTAGGCAGTTAAGAATATGAATTTTCCTCTCAGGACTGCCTTAGCTGTATCTCACAGATGTTTTTACTTGTGTCCTCTTTATTATTTAGTTCAAAGAATCTTTTTATTTCTTCTTAATTTCCTCTGTGACCCAAATGCATTCACCAGGAGGTTGTTTACTTTCCATGACTTTGTGTAGCGATGAGTATTTCTGTTGGAGTTCATTTTTAATTTTATTCTATTAAGGTCTCAGAATATACACAGTATTATTTCTACTTTTTTAAAATTTGTTGAGAGATGATCAATCTTAAAGAATGTCTCATGAGCTGATGAGAAGACAGTATATTCAGTGGCTTTGGTGTACAATGTTCTATCAAGGTCTCTTACCCCATTTGTTCTGGAGTTTTTTGTTTTTTTTTTTTTTTTTGAGACAGAGTCTCAAGCTTTCACCTTGGGTAGAGTGCCATGGTGTCACAGCTCACAGCAACCTGAAACTCTTAGGCTTAAGTGATTCTTTTGCCTCATTTCCCAAGTAACTGGGACTACAGGTGCCTACCACAATGCCCAGCTATTTATTCTTTTTTTATTGGTGAAGTTGTCATTGTTGTTTTAGGTGGTCCAGGTTGGGTTAGAACCTGCTAACATCAGTGTGTGTGGCCAGCACCCTACCCACTGAGCTACGGGCGCCACCCTAAGTCTATTATTTCTTTGTTTATTTTCTGTTTGGAGGATCTGTTCCATTCTGTCTAATGGGTATCAAGTAGTACCTGACTATTGTAGTGCTGCTGTTTATCATTTGTTTAGATCAAGTAGTACTTGCTTTATGAGCCTGGGCACACTTTTGCTATGTGCATAAATATTTTGAATTTTTGTTTCTTCTTGTTGAATTGTTCCCCTTAACATTATATGATAACCATCTTTGTCTTTCTTTACTTTTGAAGTCTATGTTATCTGTTATGAGAACTGCTACACCAGCTTTCTTTTTGGTTACCGTTTCATGGACTATAGTATTCCATCTCTTCATCTTCAGTCTGAATAAATCTCTGTTGATTAGATGTGATTCTTGGAGACAACAGATACTTGGCTTGTATTGTTTTATCCATTCAGCCAGATTGTGTTTATTGAGTGGGGAGTTCAAGCATTCACATGTACTGAGAGAATTGATGAATGGTGTGGATTTCTGTTCTTTCTGTTGAAGAACAAAACTTTTTCTGCTTTACTTCTTGAATCATTTTGGTGACTGGTTTCTGACTTTACCTTTTGAGTAATTTTGTATTAGTGGGTAGCTGTTGTGCCGATTCATGTATAGTACTCTCTGCAGGGCAAGTCTGGACTTGGTAAATTCTCTGAACATGTGGTTGTCTGAGAAGGACTTAATTTTCCATCAAAGTGAAACTTAGTTTTGCAGCATACAAAATGCTATATTGGCAGTTGTTCCAGTTTAAAAAAGTGAAGATTGAGGCCCACTTGCTTCTGGCCTGTAAGGTTTCTGCTGAGAAGTCTGCTGTTTTCCTGATGGATCTTACTTTGTAGGCTAGTGGTTGCTCATAATCTACTGCTTGTTGAAATTTGTCTTTCATTTTGACTTTGTCAGGTTGAATATGTCCTTGGAAATGACCTATTTACTATGAATCTTCCCAGAGTTTGATGACCATCCTATATCTGGATGTCTGGATCTCTTCTAATACGGGAGTAGTTTTCTAAAATAATTCTCTCAAATAAATTTTCCATGGTTTTAGCATTTTCTTCTCCCCTATGAATGTCTATACTATAATTCATATATTTGTTTATTTCATGTAGTCCCATATCTCTCTGATTGCTCTGCCTTTGTTGTTCTCTTTTCTGCCTCTTTAAATATTTGGGTCAGGGGGCTGAGGTTGGCTTCAGCAGCCTTGGGACTGTGGAGTTCTCCACATTCCACTCAGAGTCTGCCGAAGTGGTAACCTAAAGCCCTTCAGGTTAGAGCATACTGTGCCCCAGCATGAAAGCCTCTAAACTCAGACTGAGGTGTAGCCAGAGGCAAAGCCTTTGAACAGGGCCTCTGACCCAGAGACAGGACAATTCAGATGGTGGGCCAATTTGACCTGGAGGCTGAGGTCAGGGCCAAGCAGAGAGAAAGCATCTGGGGCCTGGAGTGTGGATTCAGGGCTGAGCGAGCAGCATGCTGCTCTTCAGGATCAGAGTTCCTGTGGATGGCAGATCAGGCAGGCAGAGCTTGTAGCTTTCCATGCCCCACCTTGTACTCACTAAAATGGTTGCTTAAAATCTTTCAGCTTGGACCCTGCTGCACTCTGGTGAATTTCTATTCCCAGATCTATTGTGCTCTAGGGGTGAGGCACTAGGCTTCAAGTTCCAGAGTACAGGTCAAGGATGCCACAAGTCAGTTTACTCCCTTCTCGGCACCATGTAAATCTGCTATAGTGAACCTAGGAGTTCAGGATAGCTTTAACTTTTGCCTGATTCCTACCATGCTAGCTATCTAGTGAAATGGCTCTGCCTAGAATTCAGAAAGTTCTCCCTAGTCCAAATAGGTAAGAGATCTGTAGGCATGATTGGAGTCATTTTGCAGCTTTGTCTGTACTGGCCAGCAGGGCAGGCATGGAACTCCAACACTCTATTCTATTATTCACCATGTCTTCTCTGATCTGTTACCTGTTTTTCCCATACCAAGTGTTCCACATTGCTTCTCTTTCTGTCCAAATATAGGCTGTTGCCTGTACCTTTCACGCCTTTTCTTGGGAGCATCACATTGGCAGGCAGCCTCTAGTTCACTATTTTTTCCCCTATAGGATCTATATCTTTTTTAACTATCTTTGTTCAAAAAGTTGCAGTAGTTATTTTTCGTAGGTTTTCCTTGTAGGGTCTTACTCAAGATAAAAGTGATTTATGCACTGCAATCATAGCTCCAGAGTATTCTGTATTTGTGTATTTACTGTTACCAGTTTGTTGTATACTTTCGGATGATTTTTTATTTTTCATTAACATCTATATCTTTCAGATTGAAGAACCCAATTTGGCATTTCTTGTAGATTAGATCTGGTATTGAAATTCCTCAGCTTTTGTTCATTTGGGACAATATATTTTTTCTTCATATTTGAAGGGCTTTCTTTGCAGGATATGATATTCTAGAATGAAGGTTTTTTTCCTTTAGTGCTTTGAATATGCTGTGCCCTTCTCCCCTACTTTGTAAGGTTTCCACTGAGAAGTCTGCTTCCAGATGTATTGGATTTCCTTTATATGTACTTTTTTCTCCCCTTTTTCCTGGTTTCCCTTAGGACCATTTCTCTATCAGACCTTTGGGAGCTTGATTATTAACTTTCTCCTAGCATACTTTCCTTTCTTTACTGTGTTTTTTGGACTTCTTTGTCCCAGAGTTTTGGGTGTCACTGAAACTCAGCAGGTGTGGTTTTGAGGATGTGGGCCATAAAGATGGAGTGCTGACCTGGCAGCTCTGGGCTGCCCACCTTCTAGAAGCATAGGCTAGAGTTGGTTCCTTAAGTCTTCCTGGTCCTGTGGCACTGCAGCCCTGCAAGGTAATTGTCTATTTGTGGGTCTCAATCTGTAAATTGTGAAATCACCTCAATGGGATATAGCATTTTAAAAAAATTGAATAGACAAAGGACAAAACATCATAAAGTTAAATAATGTGATGGTTGTAGGCATGTATGTACTATTTTATGGTGTAAATTATTGCTATAGTCAATAAAATTTTTAAAAGATCTTGTAAACTAAAAAAAAATGTCTTGACATACTCATGCTTTGGTTATATATACTTGATGATCTTTTACTTGAGTTTTGGCATCTTTCTCTAGATTTGGGAAGTTCTCCACTATTATTCCTTTCAATAAACGTTCTACCCAAATTTCTTTCTCTATGGCCTCTTTAAGTCCAGTGACTCTTAGATTTGCTCTTGTGAAGATATTTTCTAGATCTTATAAGCATGCTTCCTTCTTTTTCATTCTTTTTTTTTTCTTCTGATTTTGTATTTTCAAGCTCACTAATTCATTTTTTTCTGCTTGGTTAATTCTGCTGTTGAAAGACTCTGATACCTTTCTCAGATATTTAGCTCCAGAATCTGCTTTATTTTATAATGTTTAAAATCTCTTTGCTAAATTTCCCTGATAAGATTCAAAATGCCTTTTCTGTGTTGTCTTGAAATTAATTGAACTTCTTTAGAATAGCTATTTTGAATTGTTTATCTGAAAGTTCATCTATCTCCATGGCTTCAGAATTGGTCACTGGTACCTTATTTAGTTTGTTTGATGAGGTCATTTCTTGACTGTTATTGATGCTTATGAATACTTGTTTATGAATTTATCTGGGCATTGAAGCATTAGGAATTTATTTTAATCTTGACAGTCTGGGCTTATTTTAATTCATCCTTCTTGAGAAGGCTTTCCAAATATTCAAAGGAAATTGAGTGTTGTTATTTCAATGTTTGGTCACTGCACCCATGTCAGCACTGGGAGTGCCCTCTACCCAGTAATGACTCTTGCAGACTTCTAGTAGTACTACTGTGAGATGTTTGGATAAGATACAGTAGAGTTCCATTCTCTTCCCTCACTCTCTGGGTTGGGATACTGTAATTGGGGGAATAGTAATGTGGGTACTCCCTCATGGTTTTTTTGTGCCAGATCACACTTGAAGCTAGTCCAGTCTCACCCTAAACCTGTGGTGACTGTTGCTTGTCTACTTCTGATGTTTATTCATAGCTTGAGGTCTCTTTAGTCTCCAGGTGGTGAATCCTGCCAAGATTATATCTTTCCCTTGAGGGTAGCATGTTTCCTTCTGACCTAAGATGGATCTAGAATGCATCCAGGCTTAGACTCAGGGGTTTCAGGATTCTGCTTGGTAGTTTATTTTACTTTGACTAAGCTGGTACCCATGTTGGAAAACAAAGTCCTTTGAACTTTTTTCTTTTCCTCAAATGAAAAAAAAAACTCCCTGAGCCACACTCCTAGTTAGGGAGAGGGAGTTACAGAGCCACGGGCTTGGCCACTACCACTAGTGTCTCATTGGTCATGTGCTCTCCAAGTCCACTGGCTTTGAGCCAGCACAGTGAGAGAAATTGCCAGAGGACTATAGCTTTTGTGGCCTGACTGCTTTATAAATTTAGTAAAAGCCCAAGGGTGCTTTTTGCCAGCAGGGTGCTTTTTGGGGCAGAGGCCCATCTGGTCTACATGTTCCTTCTGTGGGTACCTGCAAAATTCTGCTCTTCTGTATTCCCCATTGCCAGGGAAGTCCTCCATTTCAACTAAAGTCTTACAATTATTTTACTCTCCCTCCCAGAGGAGCACATATTCTCTTTTTACTTGGCATGCTGGCATGGCACTTCTGGGTCATGGGGGAGGAGTGGTGTAGACAATGTCAGATTATCTTTACTGCCTTCTTCAGTGCTTCTTTCCTTGATATAATGCTAAAATAAGGTGGTATGATCACTCATCTGATGTTTGGTTCTTCTGAAATTGTTTACTTACATGGATATTTGTTGAATTTGATTTCATGTACAGGGATGATTGCTGGACATTTTCATTTGGTCATCTTGCTCCACCCACCTTGCCTTCATTCTTGAATGAAGAAATGCTAAAAATGTCCTTCAGGTAAAAGAAAATAATGCCAGATGGAAATATAATTCTAAATAAAGATGAAACAGATTAGAAATGTTAACTATATAGGTAAACATGATTGATTTATTATTTAAAAATTACTTTATAAGATAATTGACAGTTAACAGATAATAATAGTGATGTATTGTGGAGTTTGTAACATAGACAGAAACAAATACATGAGAATAACAGCAAATCCAAGAATGAAGTAATGGAGTATGCTGTTTTAAGATTTATGTACTCTATGGTACACTAGCACTGAAAGTAGATTGTGATAGTTAAGGATGTATTTTATCAACTTTAAACGAACCTATAAAAAGTGGCATAGCTAATAAATCAGCAAAAAACAAAGTGGAATCATACAACCTATAAAATTAATCCAAAGGGGACAGACAGAAGAGAGAACATAAGGAAAAGATGACAACCACAGCACACAAATAACCATTTGATAGATTTCAATTAAAAAAATGCCAAAAACACACCAAATGCAAATGGCATAATTGCCTCAATTATATTTTTTTCAGATTATCTTTCAGATCTTTTTTTCAGTTGAAAAAAGAATAAGATCCACTTATGTACTATGTATAGATGTTTCAAAACATTCACAGGTTAAATGTAAAAACACAAAATAAAGCCACGGTATTTTAACACCAATCAAAAGAAATCTGTAGGCCCATAGCACAGTGGCTACGGTGCCAGCCACGTACACCGAGGCTGGTGGGTTCAATCCTGGCCTCAGCCAGCTAAACAACAAGGACAACTGCAACAAAAAGTGGTTGGGTGTTGTGGCAGGTGCCTGTAGTCCCAGCTACTGGGGAGGCTGAGGCAAGAGAATCACTTAAGCCCAAGAGTTTGAGGTAGCTGTGAGCTGCGATGCCATGGTACTCTACCCAGGGAGGCAGAGTGAGACTCTGTCTCTAAAAAAAAAAAAAAAAAAGAAAAAGAAAAGAGAAAAAGAAAACTGTAGTGAATTGAAGACAGATACTTGTACAAATACTTACATGTGAATGTTTATAGCAGTACTATTTATAGGTTTATTTCCCCTGGAATGTCAATTAAACATATGTCAGCAGGCCTCTGATCTTAACAGATACAGAAAAACATTTGACCAAATTCAATACCAATTCATGATTAAAAGCTTTTGCAAACTAGGAGTATAAGAGAGCATCTTTATCTTGATAAGGGACATCTACACAAAAAGCTTCAGCTAACATTTTACTTTCTTGTGAGAGATAATATTTCCACTTAAGATGAGGCAGAGATATTTTGCTCACTATTCCTGTTTGAAATACTATGGGAAGTTCTAGGCAGTTCAATAAAGTCAAAAAATATTAATATTGGAAAGAAGAAATAAAACTATCTCTGGTCACAGACAACATATTGTCTACGTAGAAAACCCCTGAGTCTAAAAAAAAGTTACTGAAACTAATAAGTGAGTTCAATAATATTGCAGCTTACCAGGTCAATATACAAAAATTAGTTATAATTTTATATCGTAGCAATAAACAATTGTAATGTACTTATAATTGCACCAAAACCACATATACTTACATATAAATCTAATAAAATATGTGCAAGATTGTATGCTTAGAATTACAAAACACAGATCAACCAACTACATGAAGACACAACTAAATGAAGAGAGATGTATTTATGAAATAGAAAATTCAATATGGTTTAGATAACATTTTTCATCAAAATAATCAATAAATTCAAAGCACACCCCCAAAAGTCTAAGTATGATTTTGTAGACATTGTCAAATTAATTTGAAAATTTATTTGGAAAGGAGATTAAAAACTAAAGACACCAGAAGAACAAAAGGAAAAAGAACAAAGCATAGAATTTATACTAATTTATTTTAAGACTTGCTATGAAACTACACTGTTTATCACAGCTCAATTTACAATCGCCAAAATGTGGAAGGAGCCTAAATGCCCCCAAATCCAGGAATGAATAAACAAGCTGTGGTATAAGTACACAATGGAATACTATTTAACCATTAAAAAAGATGAAGAATTTACATCCTTTGTATTAACCTGGATAGAAGTGGAACACATTATTCTTAGTAAAGCATCACAAGAATGGAGAAGCACGAATCCTATGTACTCAGTTTTGACATAAGGACAATTAATGACCTGATACATGGTGGGGGAGGGGTGGAAAGGAAAAGCAGAGAGAGGGAAAGAGGGAGCGGGGTGGGGTTTCAGTGTGTGACACACCTTTTGGGGGCAAGACAGAATTACAAGAGGGTCTTTACTTAAAAAATGCAATCAGTGTAACCTGGTATCTTATATCTTCAATGAATCCCCAACAATAAAAAAAAAAATTGTTGATCAATAGACATAATAGATAGCCATGGAGATGGTGTAGCAAAAGAAAAGAGATAGACACATGAATCAGTAGAAGTATAAAGAGAGCATAAAAAAAAGTTACATGAGTATGGCCATTTGGTTAATGACAAAGATGCAGAAGCATGTTAAATAGGAGAAGATGGGTATTTTAAATAAATAATGTTGGAACAATGGATTATCCATTTGCAAAGACATACCTAGACCTAAACTTACTCCTTACACACACAGATCTATATTTAAACCATAAAACTATGAAACTTTTAATAGTAAACATAGGAGATGATTTTTATCACCTGTGGTTAGGCGAAGAAATTTTAGAAACAGCACTAAATATGATCTATAAAAGAAAAATAGTTGAAAAATTGAAGTCCTTCTAAATTAAAAACATTTGCTTGACCAAAGACACTATCACAAGAATGAAAATAATACAGATTAGGGAAAAATATTTGCAAGTCATTTCTCTGACAAATATAAAGAATTCCTAGAACTAAATGACAAGAAAATAATTAAAAATAGATAAAAATGCCATAGGTGTGGTCACACCTATGGAGCATATTGCAAGTACAAGTTGGATCTATCAGGTATAGAAGACAAATGTCTTAACACTGTAGTTGGGTAAATGAGGTGAAAGCTATGTTAATTAGGAGGACGTAAGTACTCCAATTTGTACAAATAATCAACATACTGAATCTCATAATGGTGTAAATGTATGCATGATCTATGTACAAATGCCTTAATAAAAATAAATAGTTAAATAAAAAAATACATAAAAATTCCAATGGACACTTCACCAAAGAGGTTACAGTATGGAAATTAAGTGCATAAGTAATATTCAACATTGTTATCTGTAAAAAAATTAAAACCACAGTTATATATATCTATTAGAATGACTAAAACAAAAAATACTGATAATATCAAGTGTGGTAAAGATACAGAGCAACTATAATTATCATATACTACTAAACAAGAATGCAAAATGGTGCTTGTATAAGTGGTCTAGAAAATGAGTTGGCAATTTCTAACAAAATTAAACATATATCTACCACATGATTCAGCAATGCCACTTATACTCATTATCCTTAAAAAAATTAAAACTTATATTCACATAAAATGCTATACACAAATGAATGTTGAGATCTTATTTGTGATAGGCAAACCCCTGCTGGAAACAGTAGGAGAGCAGAGAGTAGCCAAGAACTTGTTTCAGGAAATCCGTTTCAGGGAAGTGCAAAGAAATAGGATCAAACATGAGAAAAGATCTCAATCCGCTAGCAGATTCCCAATTGTCCCATTGGAATTCTCTTACAAAATACAAAATCAAATATAAAATTAACTTCCTTTCCCCAGTGTACATTGTTGTCTGCTTTGTTGAAGATTAGTTGCTTGTAGGTAGATGGTTTTATATTTGGGTTTTCTATTCTGTTCTCTTGGTCTATGTCTCCACTTTTATACCAGTACTATGGTTTGTTTGCTATAACTTTGTATTATAATTTGAAGTCAGGGAATGTGATGCCTCTAGATTTGTTCTTTTTGCTTAAGATTGCTTTGGCTACTTAGGCTCTATTTTGGTTCCAAATGAAGTAGAAAATTATTTTTTCTAGGTCTGTGAAATATGCTGTTGGTATTTTTGATGTGGATTGTGCTGGACTTGTGAATTTCTTTATGCATTGTAGACATTTTTGACAATGTTGATTCTACCAATCCATGAACATGGGATGTTTTTTTGCATTTGTTTGTGTCATCTTTGATTTTTTTTCAATAGTGTTTCCAGTCCTCCTTGTAGAGATATTTTACCTCCTTGGTTACATATATTCATTCATAGGTGTTTTATTTTCTTTGCGGCTATTGTGAATGGTATTTAGTTTTGGATTTTACATTCAGCTTGAGTATGATTAGTATATAAAAATGCTACTTACTGATTTTTGACATTAATTTTGTAAGTGGAGATTTTACTGAATTTAGTGGTTAAATCTAGGAGTCTTTGATGCAGTTGTTAGGGTTTTCTAGATACAAGACCACATCATCAGTGAACAGGGATAATTTGACTTCTTCTTTCACAAGTTGAATACTTTTTCTTTCTTTCTCTGATCTGATTGTTCTGGTTAGGACCTCCTGTACTATGTTGAATAGAAGTGGTGACAGTTCTTAAGAGGAATTGTTTCAACTTTTCCCCTCTAAGTATGATGTTGGCTATGGGTTTGTCATATATGGCTTTTATAATTTTGAAGCATGTTCATTCCTTCTACAACGAATTCATTAAGGGTTTTTAATCATAAAAAGCAGACAATAGCATACATTGATGCAGAGAAAAAGAAACACTTAGACACTGTTGTTGAGATGTAAACTTTTATAATACTATAGAAAGCTGTACGGAGACTCTTCAAAGAACTAAATGTAGACCTATCTTTCAATCCAGCAATCCCACTACTGGGTCTCTACTCAAAGGAAAATAAGCCATTTTCTCAAAGGCACACCTAAACTTGAATGTTTATTTCAGCATAATAGCAACAGTTAATTCACAATAGCAAAGATGTAGAGTTTACCTAAATGCCCATCAATTCCTGAGTGGATAAAGAAAATGTGATATACAGGGTGTCTCAAAAGTTGTCCCTAAAGTGGCCATGCATAGGGAAAATGGAAAATTGCCATTAAATGTACCTTTATTTGCAAAACATTCATAATAAAATTTTACAAAGAGATGCCCAACATGGAAAGCATATTTTGTATATACAGAGGATGCCAACAAATGTGTACACATTCAAAAAAGGAAAAAAACTGTATCAAAATTGTAATGTTCAATGTACATTAATAACAAAAAATGAATCTGGTCACATTGAGTCACTCTTATAAATGTAGAAGTCAAACATGACTTGAGTATTATAAATTTAATACAAATTTTTTCTTTCTTAAGATGTGTATAGATTTTTTGCTGTTTTTTACACACACATACACAGGCACCATGGATCGTACTCAGCCATAAAGAGGAATGAAATAATGTCTTTAGCTGCAACTTCGATGAAACTGGAGACTATTATGTTAAGTGAAGTATCTTAGGAATGGAAAAACAAACACCACATATAGTCTTTAATAATTGACGGGAAAACAGGGGCACAAAGAGATGTAAAGGACATTGGAAACCAAAACGAAGGGAGAGTAGAAGAGAGTGAATGGTAAAACCTTATCTATCAGGTACACTAAACTCCATTCTGGTGAGGGCACTCCAAAAACCCAAATGTAAGCCTTTACAAGATATATATGTAACAAAAACATTCGTACTCCCTCAGTATTTTGAAATAATAAAAAATTAAAATATAGAATTCAAGATGGTCACTATAGAGCTTTAAATCCCAAGCATAGGACTCTTTTTTGAACTGGAGCCCTAAGGGGCTACTTTGGTTATGTGCCTATGAATCCAGTTACAATTTCACATCATGTCCTAAAAATGAATATACTCATGTTTCTTTAGGTCACTTTATCCTTTTCATTGTCTAGGAAACAAAGAGAACTTGGACAACCATCAGGACCCCAGAATAGAGGCTCACAGGTTGAAGATGGTAGAGTTCTATTACTAGTTGATGCCCCAGTTATAGGTGTTATATAAAAGAGAAATAAACTTCTACAATGTTTCATCCACTATATATTTTGGTGGGTATTTTGTTATGGCCTGTCTACTTGTTATTAACTAAAGCATTTGTCTTCCTGGCTTATGTTTACTAAATCCTAATCTTGTTGCAAATGTGGTAGGTGTCCTGGAGGGTTTGAGGAAAGAAAACAAGGGAGAGATATCTCTCAGGCTAAAAATATTCCCAAAGACTTGGGGATAAAAAAGAAAGGATATAAATCACAAAATTTGCAGGTTTGCGGGGTATCTTCCCACACACTGGGACAAAGAAGGGAATTGAGATAATGGAAATGGAGAAACTGATAGTACTACCAAGAGTGGAAAAGGGGATATTGTGATAGTTGATGTTGACTGATGACCATGGGTATTCCTGCCACGTTGGAGGGAAACAAAATAAAATGGATATAATTAATTTTTCCATGTTTCAGTGAGATGGGGAAGAATATAATTTTATAAGTTTAAAAAAAAACAATGAGAGTGATTTTTCTATACACCTGATTTATGGCCTTAAATTTATCTTCACTACATATATAAAATCTTTCCATATTTTATTTTTAAAAATGCTAATTCAAAACAAGTGCTCAGAGAAATAGGCAAAAAATTCTGTACATGCTAAAAAAATTTCGTTATATTTAGTTTTATTATCTTGCTTTTTATCTGTTTTGAGGAATTATTTAGTCCTATTAACACATGAAAAATTAGGGCAGAATATAATTCTTGATACAAAAGAAAAATATATAAACTATTAACATACTATTTAATGTGTTATTTTCTTCTGTAGTTCATTGACTGTTGAATCAAAATTTATACATGTATTTATTCCGCAAATATTTAAGGATAATCAACTATGTTCCTGTTATATTGTAGTGCAATTTTCTAATTCTTGTTTCTTTTAGGAAAAATAAAAAGCAAAACACATTTGATATTTTGTCTGAAGATACAATTATCTATAATTAATATTTATTAAAATTCCAACATAGATTTTGAAGTACCCACTAAATTACCAGGGATTATCTGTTCATCTTTAGTAAAATGTAAGAGTTTCTGGGGAAGAAATGAACTACTTCCAAAGTTAGATCTATCATTCACCTTTGACATAGTAGATAGTGATATATTGTTAGATCTTTCAGAAACGTGAGTTGGAATTTCTGAGAGAGCATTAAATTGGTTTGAAATGTAATTATCTTTGTCAGCAGACACAGCATATTATATTGGGTAGCAGTTCATCAGAAATAGTTACTGTAAAATGTGTGGTCCCTCAGGGCTCTATTTTTTTCCTTTTATTTTTATATTTATATGCTTCTCATGGCAGTGTCATTAATAGATCTGGATTTTATTATCATTATCTATGCCAGTCTTATTCAGATTTACTAACTGGTTCTTGTAGAATCAAGTCATATGACATCCCCACTCCTTACTGCTTTATTAAGACTTAGAATTGAATGACAGAGGTAGTTTCTTTAAAATATTGTTCAGAGGGAAGCTTTCGTATTGACCTATCCAAATTACCTATGAATTTTTTTCCATATCACACTTTATTTCAGCTATATTATAAGACTTCAACTGAAAATTGTATGAAAGGATATCACGCTTTCCTTATTGGCAGTATTATTATTTTTGTGTGGCATAGGAACTTCATTGAATATTTTTTTCATCATATTAGTAATAGAAGTTGTACAGAATTATGATTTCTTTTTACTCTGGGATTCTATAATTTTTGAATCAAATGCAGAGTTATGTAAATCCAGTGGGACCATCCAATTCTATCACATTATAATAGAGTCACTAATAGAAATGTTCCTACAGCAAATTTTATCATTCTCAAGATTTGAAGTGATTACAAAAGTGTGATGGGTAATATAATGTGTTTTTAAAAATAATCTCACAGTGAAATCCTATGGTGGCTTTATCAGGCTTACAGGACCAAGTTTCAACTCTGAAGAATTGTCTTCGAGGCCTCAACCTCCTGTTTTATTCATTCCTCTCAGTTTATTAGATATTTCTTAGTTTCTACGTATGGATAAGTGAATCTTACGCATCAAATCAAGCTGGGTTATTAGGTTTCCCTAAAGAGAAGAGAACCAGAGATTCCTTGATTCTAAATTTCCCCCCCAAAATATGGTGCCGAATGAATATCTTTAGTTTTCTTTGAGGCCGCAGAGGCCACGACTGTAAGAATCAGCTATTTCCTCGTCCTAAAGGGAGGTGTTTTGCTATCTCTGCAGCACATGCCAAACTAGTTCCAGACCTGCTTCCCCACCCATGTTAAGCTGTGATGATAGAACACTGAGGACTGAGGTGAGGAGGGATTTCTCTGAAAATGATTTCTCAGTGTGCTTTGGATCCCCCATCCCTTTCCATCCCTTTCAAGGAGCACAGGAATATACATCTTTCCCCCTTCATCTCAGATCAAGGGAAGGTCCCTTCAACAGGACACATCAGGGAGTTCAACATTATTTCTTCAGAATTTGAAAGATACTACGACTCATTCCTTATTCATATCTGAAAAGAAGAAAGAATCTGGCTGAAGGTGCCCCTTCCTGCTGACGTAACACAGAGAAGTAATCACATTTGCATGAGCTTTAGTTTAAGACTTGGAAAGAAACAAAGTGAGTATTTCATGGGGAGCAGATGCGGACTCCACAAATGGTATCAAGGCCTGAATAGAAGTATGCAGCTATCTCCACGGAGGGGAGATTTGCAGATAGCCAGTCAGTGCCAGCATCCTGGGAGCTGTAGCTGGAGAGTCCCAGCAGAAGCGTGTCTGCAATGCACAACATTACTCAGGGAGAGAGCAAATAACAGTGGCTCTCCAGCCACTCAGGGGGTACCCATGCTGTGGGATAATGTTACCACTCTTACTGGACTCCCTTCCCTATGCCAGGGGTCCCAGGCCTTAGAAACTGTTTAACTTAGATAGTAATTTAAGGTTATTAAAGTATGTTGGGCTGGCCGGAAGTGATGGGGTTATTAGAATGGACCAGGTATTTTTATTATCTAAAAGTAGCTGGGAAATCCCTGGGACCCACCTGCAATTTTATTCCAGGGACAGTTAAAAATGGATCTGCACAGTGATTTTTCAGAACCCATCATGAGAAATAAGAAACTTGCTCCTTTCATCTCTCCAGTGAAGTGCGGCTCATCCCATAATGAGCAGTCTTCCTTGTCCTTGTTCCATCACCTCTGGATGCCCAGATCAAAATTCAACTTTCAAAATGAATTTTGGGTTGAAAGTATTTTCTGACTTTCTCTATGATAAATCATTTCTCATTTATACACATTACCAACGTACTTTGAGCTTCTGTCACACTGACCTGTCTTCATGGATCTAACTACTTAATAAAAAATAACAATTAAACATGCAAATAGGGTCTCTCTGGCTCAGGCTGGTCTTGAACGTCTGAGCTCAGGCAATCCAAGTGCCTCGGCCTCCCAGAGTGCTAGGATTACAGGCATGAGCCTGCGCGCCAAACCTGAGGAAGTGACTTAAGGTGAAGAGTGAACGATGAAGGTTGGGTACCGTGGCTAAGATGGATGGATTGCCTGAGCTTAGGAGTTTAAGACCAGCAAGAGCAAGACCCGTCTCTAAAAATAGCTGGGCATTATGGCGGCCCCCGTAGTACCAGCTATTTGGGAGCTGAAGTGAAAGAATTGTTTGACCCCAAGTGTTTGAGGTTACTGTGAACTGTGATGCCACAGCACTCTACTGAGGGTAACAAAGTGATACTCTGCTCTTTCTCAAAAAAAAAAAAAAAAAAAAGAGTGAAGAATGAGTAGATGTTAACCACCTGAAATCAGAAAGATAATGCAATTCAGGCAAAAGGAAAAACCCGAGAAACTGAAAATAATTTATAATTGCTAGAGTAGAGAGGGTAAAAAGGAATGAACATGGTAGAGAGGCAGGCATGGACATAGTGGTGGCCTTTTAATCCTTATATAAGAGTGTTGGTCTATACAAAATCTATTTACTTTTCTTTGGTAATAAAATACCCAATTTTCAATTGGTAATTTTACCTCCCAAAATAAATATTACATTTTTCAACCTCCTTACTGGCTAAGGGTGGCTTTCTGGGTAAGGTCACGGCAATGTGGTGTGAGAAAATGAAGTGCATTAATTCTGAAATATGTTCTTAAGGGGCAAGGCTGTCTTCCTACGTCCCTCTCCTTCTCCATGCTGATGCTGCTGGTGTGCCATCTTGGACCATGAGAGCCAGGCCAAAGCCTGAGGATGGAAAAGCAACGACATGGTGATACAGGAGTGAGATACCCTGCAAGTCAGTTAGGACAGGGGTCAAAAAGAGGAGGTAAACAGATAAGAGAGTCACAGAAAGTGAAAATACTTAGCAAAGATAAATGCAAACAATAGGAACCCTTTAGGTATTTTACTTTCGCCATAATATTCTCAAGGTAAATGGAGGGAACTCCTTTAAATGGGGCATGCCCATAGTTAAGGTGACAGTGTTCTTAAATTAACTACCCTCACTAACATAATAAAAATCACACCCATCAGCCCCAGGACAATTTACAAATGCCATGGCAACTTCCAGAAGGTACCCTATAAGGTCAAGAAAGGAGAGGGTTCCTGGTTCTAAGAACTCATCACCCCCTTCTCAGAAAACAGGTGAATATTCCACCCCCAGTTTAGCACATTATTAGAGTTTTGCATTAAAGGACATATCCTAATCTGGGGTGACACTGTTTCTTCTCGCATCATTCCACCCTTCTACCATCTTTGACAGTGTACTATGCATTCTGTATTCTGTCTTTAATACATACCTTTGCTTTGCATGTGATGCTGCATTTTAATTCCTTCTCTTGGGAAGGTCAAAGACCCTTTCTGCAGCTGGTGGTGGTGGTCACTGACCAAAATAAATAGAATCCTGGATTCCTTGATAGGGGAAGCAGTGCAGCTAATATGGCCCAAAGCTATCTTTTCCAGATTGTTACATCATAGAGAAATTATTTTCTATTTTATTTAAGTCACTCATGTAGGATTTTGCTATTCTCAGCTTAGCCATGTACCAGACTCAGCACCATGTTAAAGATTTTTCACTTTACTGTATGGGCAAGCACTGAATTATTTTATGCAGATGAAAGACAAATACTAAAAACTAGAAAATGGATGGAGAGGGGACAGACAAAGACTAGATAGCACTTTTTGGAAAAATCGATGATTTACATGGTGCAATGAGCAATACAGTTTTGCAAAAGGAATGTGTGGACTTACAGAATTGGAAGAAATGCGAGAAATAGAATTAGGACAGGAATATAGGAAAAGAATAAGAGTCAGAGCTCCTGCTGGCTGTTTCCTGTGTACTGTTCACCAATGTGAGGAAAGGGGACTTTGAAAGAAGAGTATTTGATGGCTGGGACCTCTTTTGGGCATTTCTTCCTAAGTGGAAACAGAGTAGATAAGGAAGTGAGGAGGTAGCACAGGGAAGCTACTCTCTCCAGCTAGAAAGAGTTGATGAAGCCCATGTATGCATTCAGGAAGCCCGTGGGATCCTCTAGCCATGGAGCATGGCTAATGTGGTCATCTAGAATTGACACTGTGGTCTGTGGTAGGGTTTCCCTACATAGTCCCCAAAATTCTGGACAGGGATTTGTAGGATCTATGGCCTGCAGATAAATGAATGGAAATAGTTACAAGAGCTCTCACTCAGCATCTTCTAAACTTCTTCCTCTGAGTGGTGTATTGTAAGAGACTGTAGATGACTAACTTCATCGTTGACGATTCCTGCCCCCATGTCCCATACCTCACTCTGGAGGGTTGAGGATCTGGTCTAAAGACTGGGATGAGGCCTCAAGACAATACAAAAAGTTCATCACTTGTGTGAGGAGGGGTGACAGCACACACCCCCTTCTTTAAGTAGCTTTTGGAGAAGGAGAGGATGGTGAGTCTCAGGAAAACTCCCTCCATTTAACAGACACTCTTTATGGTGAGTATAGGTACAAGCAAAGTCAGATTGATTGTGCTTGTACCTATACTGCAGCGCCTGAGCAACAATATCTCTGTAATCATGAAACAAAAAGTCATGTTCTGACACTGTGTTCTGGAGTCCTACATGCTGCAAAAGGCTTCCATGAGGCAGGATAGCTTAAATACTTACAGAATAGTCTGTGGTCTCAGTTTGTCACTGAAGCCAAACTCTAAGAAAACAAGCACAATCACACTATGAGATCTCAAGGTCAAACCTTCCCAAATCTTGTACCAGTCATAGCTGGATGTTGGAAGGCAATGTAAAGCACAACTCTCTCTGGGCTTCGAACTGCTCCTATAGGGTCTGAGTAGAACATGTACAGTCCCTTGTAAGTGACAATTTGCCTGGAGACCTCAGTGAGTGAAGGGCTAGGAGGGATGAGAGGTGGGAGGTGCAGGTGGCCTGCTAGCAAGGGTGCAGCCAGCAGCCCCACCTGGACCCACCACTCCAGTTTCCTGATTCAGGCAAGTTCTTTGCCTTAACCTTGTTCTAATTAGTTTGTATCTATAATTAAGTGTTAAAGCAAGATGTAAACAAAAGAAAAGCATATTCAATCTCATGTTTCACACATTAGTGGTCAAGGATAAGCACAGAATGTGTTTGGACAGAGACAAAAAGCTTGAAGAGTAGCTGAGGGGTTATTTCTGTTTTTTTTTTTTTTTTTGTTGTTGTTGTTTTGTTTTTCTTTCAGCTTTATTTAAAAAGCTCACTCTTTTTCTTAAACCAGGGGCATTTGTGTGAGTGTTGCAATAACCTAAAATTAAAATAAGAAAGAGCAAGGATTAGAATAGTCGTGGGAAAATGGTAGCTCTGAGATATATTTTGAGTGTCATTCCCTTCATGGTAGTGCTCAAAATGTGTCTAGAAGTTTCTTGGATTGTGGCTGTGATATTTTAAACTTTTACCTTACAGTTAGTCAATATCTATTTGAAACTCTTCTGTGCTTTTAACTTGGGCTCTTAACTTTTTCTGGATTCTCCTAGGTTGATGATTATTATGACAAAATCTTAGAAATGCAAGGAAATTTAATTCTTTCTCCACTCAGCAATACCCACTCTCAGTTTTATAACTTATAAATCTTATGTCTCCTATTTTATAGATTGATTTTTAAATAATTATTTTGTCAATTGATCATAGATGTAGAAAGAATTTTGTAAGATTGAATATGCTAGTCAAAAGAAGTAGATATGGAGGGTGGGATTTTCTTTACAAAGGCAAGTATTCCTTTCAAATATTGATGACCTAAGTTATGGTTGCCCTTCGTATGCTCACTGCCATTTTTGTAGGCAAAGAATTAAATTCCATATTATAGCCTATAATAGTCTATTATAGGCTATAATATGGAATTTAATCCAAGTGATTATAGCCGTGAAATCACTTGGTTTGAGTTCTCCTTTCTGACCTTTTACATGCTAACATTCTATGTAGAAGAAATGGTTAAATTATATTTTTGTGTTTTAATGATAATTTTATTTATTAAATTTATTAGATAATAATTTAGAGAAATATATAACACCAACTCATTTGTGAGTAGTTGAAAACAAATAAAAAATCTAATGGTAGATACATTTAGAAAAATAACATGTCTGAGGCTCTTAATTTATAATAAATAAATGCAATCTGGTCACAACTTTGAGGTGGATGAACCCTTCCACAACAGGAGATGGGGAGTGCCGTTATTTTCACCTTCAAATTTGGGAAATTCATTTCCTTTTTATAAATGAGTTTATATCCAACTGAAAAATGATCTGTAAGGGAAACAAAGATAGTACATTATCGAAGAAACATTTGTAATATCAAAGTAAAACACATCAAGTGCAACCAGAATCTTTAGAGAACATTTAAAACCCAAGAACAGCTGATCTACATCAGTAAGCAAAGAAGTGCCTGGTTACTTGTTGATACTCAATCTCACTTTCTGGCTTAATATTTACCTGTAGATTGTTGTTTTGATTTTTTTATGACTATGTAATAAAGGCTTTTTCTTAAAAAATCGTGTGACTGTGCGTGTGTGTGTGTGAGTCTCTGAATTGCCAAAATGAGCATTTTCCTCCCCACTGCCTGGGAGATCACACTCAATCATTAGTATTTACATAGCACTTGCTTCCACCGAATTCTAAGAGCAGAGGGATTCTGTTTTAAAGTCATGGGTAAGACAGTTTGTTTTTCCATGAACATACTGAAATTATGCACTGGGCAAATTAGTGAGTTTTACCAAATATGTCTCAAGGATAAATATAGTAATTTTCACAGCGAATGTTCTCCATCTCTCAGGAAATCTATGTTTGTCATGAAATGACAAGTTTTTCTGGAGGGTTGGGGAAATGGGGAGGTTGTCTTTAAAATCTGATTTTGAATTTCATTAAATAACAAGGCAAACCTGAAAAATATTTTACATTTAATGGAAGAACTTCAGCATGATCTTTTGGTGGAATGCAAGTGGAAAAAAATTTTTAACACATCTCCTGACGAAACAGATTTTCCTTTCCTACTCTAGGATGATCATTATAAACCATAACTTTAAAATTTTAAATTATGAAAAATATCTTATCCTGAGAATGTGAATTTATACCAATAAACCAGTCTTGTAATGTTGTAACTGAGAATTAATGTGCTTTTATAAGATGATACTTTACTAGTTTTCTGTGCTGTAATGCCAAAAAATAATCAGGCTTAAAATATGACTTAAAATATTACACTTACAGTGTAAATTGGTGTAAAAGATTTCATATTACTCTATCCACTGCTGTATTTTTCTTAAGAATGAAATGAATAAAATACTAGCTGGCGAAGTACCTACGATTTTATGTCTACTAAAAGCATGTAAATAATACAAAATCCAATGTGTACAGATAACCTAAATTCTTTCTAAATCTCACTAGTACCTCTCTGAATAGACCCCAATTTTTAAACCAATTATTAAGACCATAGTGAGGGTTAACTTTGAGAAGGCTAGCATGCTAATTACATGATAATATTACACAAATGTGAACTGAGAAATACTTGAAAATAATAGTCATAATAGAGTTCTCACAATTATTTTTCCAAGAAGTGTTCTTTATGGTGAAAATTAAAAAAAATTATCATTATCAGAACAACAACAACAAAACAACAACAAAGCCATGTTGAAGTGTTTGTAAATGACATTTCCAAATCAAATTAAAGTGGCAGAGCTTTTACTTTCTTTTCATGTTCCTGCCAATCATGGAAATTTGATTTCCATTTGCTTTGAGTAATATTTCTGTAAGCTTTAATAATTAAATGCTCTTGAAGACACCTGTTTGCTCCCCGTCATTCTCTTGTTTATGTGACATCTGGCTTAGGGGGACCTTACATCATGGCCCTGTTTTCTTCATGTGGATTTCAGTGGTTAGTTTTTAAATATTTGACATCACAGTGGGGACAGTCAATTCATACCTGAAGTCACTCTCAGTTCAGAAAGTCTAATTAAGATACCATTCTTAATGTAGAAATTAAGAGGCAAAAAAGCCCAGCATTTTTTTTTCATAAAATTTCTATGTTGTCAGTCAGAAATCATGTTACAAGTAGCTCTTCTGTCCTGTGCATGTGTATAGAGCTCTGATTGACAAGAAAGATTTTATAAATTGATATGATTCATCATCAGATCTTAAGCAGAGTTCTGACTGACAGCTTGACAAAAAGAAAATGATACCACCTAGGGTTAAGGGTAGTCATAATAATAATCACTTTTATTCTAGGAAATATTAGGAAAACTGACCCCAAATATGTTAAGTTACATATTTTTTCCACTAATCTACTACCAATGTTTATCTCCTATAAAACTGATGCCGCCCACATAAATGTAATTGATCATGATTTACAAAATTCCACAATAGTGGTTTCAATAATTTATGAGCTAATTCATTATTATTTTCCTAGCAATTGGCAGAATTTTGCGTTTGCTCCTGGAGGATGTCTGCGATTCAGCATAACCCAGGTTTATTTTCTGTGTATTGCAAAACGCAAGATGTTCCCTTTAATAACCTGAAATTTTAATAAGGGCCTAAGAAATAGTTGAAAAAGTGAGTGAACTTGTATTTAAATTAGGTCTTTGAGAGCTTGGAGAGTCTAACTTGGTGAACTCTAATTAAATCCCTTAAGGCCACTGGGTCTGCCTCCCTCATTCTTGATGGTGAAAATAAGGTCTTCAAAAAGAGTCCCTTGGCAGTATACAAGTAGAGGGGAAAAGAATCCTGAAACCCTTCACGGTAGCATTTTATAAAGCCAGAATTCCAGAAGGAGTTCCAGACAAGGAGAACAATAGAGACCGAAACCTGAGAACTAGCACAGCAAGGAAAGTAGGGAAAGAAGAATTTGGAAAGGCAACAATGTAAGATGAACATCGCTCATTCAGACAGCAGTGCAGATAGCGAGACAAAGGGACAAATGAGAGATACCAGCACTGGTAATGACATAGCAAATCTTAGTTGG
Source organism: Perodicticus potto (assembly GCA_963574655.1). NCBI lineage: Eukaryota > Metazoa > Chordata > Mammalia > Primates > Lorisidae > Perodicticus > Perodicticus potto. The sequence goes on from CAUYRH010025685.1 coordinate 24,329, forward strand.
CACATTTTTCAATTAACATTTCCAGAAAGAAATGCTCAAATATAAAAATTGCAAAGTTTTAGTTCTGACATTATAGTGGCTTTTTCCTCAGGCACATTTTCCATATAAATTTCTAAGCTTTTTTTTTTTCTTTCCAACTAGATTTCAGTACTCACTTGCCTGGCTGAGTTTAACTGTCATTGTGGGAGTAAAACAGGTATTGCTTCTACTTGGAGCCAAGGCGAAATAAATAACAGGTGATCAAAATGTGGAACTTAAACTTGACTGTATTTTCAAGAGCTCTGCCTGTCCAACCAAATAAACCACCTAGTGGATACTTGTTTATTTTGTCAACATGCTAGAGGGTGCAGACGGAGAGAAAGCTTATATTTTATGTTTATGATACCTTCAAAATGGTATTTCTTGGTCTCATAAAACTCACAAATGAATATCCTCGCCTCATTGTGTACTGAATGCCCCAAATCACCTCTTAACAATAAGGAGAAATGTCAACCTTGCAGACCCCCCCCCAACTCCCAAACAGTTTATACCCAAATCATCCAGTTTGTCTGCAAACGTGCCATCGGTTCCTCCCGTATCCCAGTCTCATTCCCTGTCCACGTTTTGGCATTTACACGTTTCCCCCTGGTCCTTATTTCAATAGATTAAAAGGAGATAAGAATCTGCTACTGGTGGCAAAATGCCCACAGCGGTCCCTCGCCCAGTGGAGGCCTGTGAAATTGACAGACAGCTAATTGAAGCGCGGTGGCCGCTGGGTTCTCGTTAGTCTCTGCCCGCGCCTGGCCACGCGGACCCGGGTATTCTTTCATAGCTGGCTGACATGCGATGCCCTCGCACCCCCCATCCCGACCAAACGTTCTACAAAGTAGGAACGATGTAGGAAAACTTGGAATTTATACTTTTGTAGTTTGCTCTACTTTTTATTTCAAAAGCCTTTTAAAGTCCTATGAACGCTATTTAGATCGCTTGTATGTCTAGATGGAAATACTGATTCTTGATGCTCTGAATAAACCCCTAGCCCCAAAGGAATACTGAGCTACTGGGTGCTAGCTTTGTTCTTAAGTACATGTTCCAGAAAGTTTTATTTACTTTTTGAACTCTTCACTAGGATGAAAGTGTCACAGTCCTTTTGTGGTCGGCCACTTAAGTGGCTTCATCTTCTTGGGGGAAAAAAAAATGAAAGTAACAAGCAAAATATAGAGGCGGTTTTAGTTTGTTCTGTGATCAAAAGGGTCATTTATTGATCTGGTGCTTAAAAGGAAAAGATCTGTTTTGGTGAAAGTGATTGTACTATCTGGAGTTTGAACTTTTCTCCTTTTATTATCTATTAGAGCATGATAAGTCTACTTTTTTATTTCTGCAGAAGCAAAAGTCACAATTAAAATAAGGACTCCATTATCACTATGACCATATGACTTTTGTGGTAAACTTGCAAACTGAAAATAAAGACCACACACGTTAACTGAAATGCTGATAATTTCTAATTAGGCTTAGAGATAATTTATTCCAAATTACAGTTCCATGCTACAATTATTTTTGTTTTTTCTCTTACTTGGAAGAAAAAAGGGAAGTGAAATACACTTTAAAATTAAATCTCATTTGCTTTTTTATATACCCTGTCACCTTCCAGACCCCAAGAATTAGCTTGAATATTCTCCATAGGGCATTGCAGTGACCGTAAGAATAAATAGGAAACAGAAATTGCAGTCTTAGTTCAACTATAGACTCATTATGTGAACTTGAATTAGTTAGTAAATCCTTCCTATATTTGTTTACTTCTTAAAAAGTAAAAAACCTCTACTAAGGGCAATAAGAAATCAGGGTTTACTATACTGATTAACTAAGGTACACTGGGCTTTTCACAGAAAGGACATGTAACTCCTTAGCGTGAGTCAAAGACTTTTGGCAGCACGTATAATACACCTATATGAAGAGTTAGATATGAACCTCCGTATTTGTGCGCATGAATTGTGGTTGTAAATTACGTTTTCTGGCATGTAACAGAGAGATTGAGTAAATATAACATGTGCATTGTATTAATACAGCTTTCCCAAACCTTGTTATTTGTAACACTGGTATCACAAAAGATAGATATACTTTAGGGAAGAAGTATACCTATTGAAATAAGTGTGAAAAAAATTTTTTTTTGCTTGGAGAGTCACAATAGGAATCAGAAAATTAAAGATTCTGAGAAGGAATAAAGAAAGAAATTTTGCGTTTCTAGACACACTTGATCTGACGTTAGTGTTTAAGGTAAAACCCTTATTAAAAATTCTGTCACTCTTCCAAATACACATTGTGGAAAGAAAACTTTATACTGGCAAAAATACACATTTTAAAATATCACAGCACTTCTGCTTAAATACTAGTTTAATGACTCCATTAATTGTAATACTAGAGTGAAACTATTTAGCCCTTTCTTAAATGACAATCCTTATTTGCTATTGGCATAATGACTTATTTATCCCACGCTGGTGTTTACAATATACGGGCTGTGTGATGTATCGGCTGATTGTGCATTCCGTTTCTGCTGTGCTATTTAAGATGAGTTTTCTTTCCAGTTTCCCTGTTTTGATATAATTAAATTCAATGTCATTGTTAAGTACACTCCACATGGGAAATTGTGGATATCAAGAGGTTGTCAAAGCAATACACACAAAACTAAGAATCTATGCTAGCTAATAATGTATTTGGCTACAAGTGACAGGAAACCTAATTACAGTGGCTTAGACCAACAGAGTTTTTGTTAGTTTTTCCATGTTGCACTAAGGCCAGAAGGAGGTGCTCTAGGGATAGTACATGTGGCAGCACTGCTTCTCGAGTCTCCATCCTCCTCAGCACGGTGACTGTCCTTACTGGTCACTTCGTGGTGGGTAGATGGTGCCGAAGCTGGTGAAGACAGTGTTTCTCTACCTCGGCGTATCACGACTACATTTTAGAGAGAAGGGCTGGGGAAGAGTCAGGTATCAAGGCAGCCTCATCTGTCCTCCTCTTGTTAAACCGAAGCTTTTCCAGCACCATCCCAGACAGAGCTGGAACAGGTGGCCTCCTTGCTTCAGGAGAGACAGGGAAATCTGACAACAGTGTTTCAGTAACTGCCTTAGACCAGTCTCCACTCACTGCCTTGCTCTAAACACGTCACTGACTCTATGCTGTTGTAGTTTTCCGACGAAAGAAGAGAGAAACAAGAGAAGCAAAAGGTTATTCACGCGGGTAAATAAATTATGTCACAGAATCTCTTTCAAATGCATAGATTACTATGCCATATGAAACAAGCTTAGCCTCTGTAATTAAATAATGGCACAGAAAAGTTTCCATATTTAAAATGGAGACAGTCACCATTAAGGAATTTGCATTTTTAACAATCCCGTGCAGTAATTCTAACATTCACCAAATGGCTTTGTTTGCCAATTTCCTTAGAATACAGAGTCTAAAGTGGTGAGGATTAAGTGCTGATAATGGTTTTTTTGTTTGTTTTTGTTTTCTTGCAAATGTGCAAACCTAAGGCAGGGAGAAAGGGACAATGAGGAATAAGGGCAATCAGGCAAGGAAAAGATGTGGAAAACAATTGAAATGCTGTATTAATGTGTCTGGCTACTGCTTCCCAGTGGGCCATAGTGTTGCCTGGCAGGGGTAACTACTCAGCACAGTACGTTTCTGGGCACGCTGTGTGGAAAGATCCCTGTTAGGGCAATAGAGAAAGAATAAGAACTCCACCTGCTTGGCTTCCTTTTGTCTTCTCTTTCCCATTGGTCAACACTTTTCCCATACGGATTTAACTCTTTATCACTTCCAAGTTGTACCATGTAGTTTCTGCATGCCAACCACTTAGGATGTAGAATATCGTATATTAGATCTCTCATCCTGGGATGAGGTATTCCATTTAAATCTTGAAGTAAAAGGAAAAGGATTCAAACCCGAAGCAGCTAGCTTGCCTCACCGTGTGGTGGCTGCCAGGGGAGAGAGGTGTGCGCTCACAGAGGGGATACTCTGTTGGGCCCTGTTGGCAGCGACGCCGTCCAGGACGGGAAGACAACGGGACTCTGGAAAAGATAATGAAAGTCTTGTGTGATACATTGAATTCTAGAGTTGTTTTCTTTAGAGTTGAATATATCTTTGGAGCCCATGCTAATTACAGGACCAGCAGATCTTGCCAGATCAAGTTGTCCAGGAATTTCCACGAAAGCCCTCATTGTAAACTGTGTTGCTGGTGGACAGGTACCACGCTGGTTAAGAACCAAACTTCACATACAGTGGGACTTGAATTTGGGCTCTGCTGTTGTTTACTGTCATGATCTTGGACAAGCTGTTTTTCTATTCAGCCTCAACTGGTTTTTTCTTCTAAAAAAGTAAAAATGTTAACAATGTTTTTCCTTAGGCTGTTGGGGAGGATAGTGTCTGATAATCTATATAACAAATTTGGTACAAAATTTGGTACTAAACCATCCATTACTGTTCCATTCACTCCCTTCTCTCTTCTTGAAGACCACTACCAAATTTTCAGGAACTTTACTTGTCAGGAGGATCATACTTCAGCAGTCCTCATGGCCACAGAGGTTGGGAATTTCTGTATTATATCTTGTCCTCTAGTCCAAATAGACCAGAGAACTCCCAGACCAATACCACTTTCAGAAATGCAAACTGCTGAACATATTTTGCTTTCCTTGGGGGGAAGGCTCAGGTGACATGTGAAGATGTTGAAATAACACCACACCCACTTACCAGAGCAGCTAATTTAAAATCCCTTGCAATCTGGGAAAATCTGTCTTAAAATCTTCTTGTAAGAACTTACAGCTAACTGTTTGCTGAAAGGTTTCCTGAGAATAGGATCTTATCCAAGGCTTGTGACAGTGGTGACTTAAAATGAGGCTACAGAGATCTAATTAAAAAGGTGACTTCCTAACATATGGAGTGCCTGTGTGAAGTCAAGAGAATTCGCTGTGCTGGGAAAGATGCTAACCCTGTAAATTCTTATGACATTAGGCTTAAATCTTAACTGCTAAACACCTTTCAAATATTTATCTCTCCCCAAGTAAATGTACTCCCTGCGAAGCTCTATTTGTTGACTTTTACTCCAGTTGGATGACTTTGGGGACTGCTTCACTGAGACCTGTGCATTAAGTGGTGCATATGTTGAATAAACAGCCAGACAGCTACCAACTGTCAAGTTGCTTTACCAGAGTATAAAAAATAAGCACATATGCCATGTTGAAAAGCAAAGGAAAAACAAAAGTTTATAATAGAACTAGGAAATGGCTCAGGTAAAATGTGACTACATGCTTATGTGCATAATTATTTTTGAAAATATTGCTGGAATATTTTCCATGGAGAAATCATAGTCTAGGAATGATCTCAAATGCAGCATTATATATGCTCTCTCTTCCGATGGCTCATAATTCATTAGTGAGGTCATAAATTGAAACAGGGACAAGGCATTTTAATATAAGCAAAAGCTGGAAAGTGTGCTCAGAGAGGAATTACAGGTTTGATTTTCTCACAAGCAGCAGATGGAAAGGGAGAGACAGGTTGTTCTTTACAGGTATGGATGAAACAACAGAACACACTAGCTTTTCTGGCAAGGAGACTGGCAGTATTTATAGATCGTTTTCCATCTTGTTGCCACCAGCATCTCTCTCCTCTACTACCCTGATGCAGCAACATTGACTCTGCATCCCAGGTGGCCACCTGCTGAGTAGAAAGAATCCTGGTCACCAGCAGCTGAATGGCATAGGAAACACAGTAGCCTTGTTCTTTTAAAGAATGTCTTGGTTATTTTGGTAAGAAAATGAATTAACTTTCTTTTAAGTATTAAGAAATGTCAGTTTAGGTATTGTGGAAGCAGATACCAAGACAGAGTTATCCGTGGCAAAAAAATGTATTGGAGGTACTATGTGTTTAAGATAAAGGGGAGAGGAAAAAAGAGAACCATGTGAATGAAGACTTCAGACTATAATGTAGACGTCATATCTATGGATGGGAAGAAGGGCAGGAAGGAAGGAGAATTGAGCAGAGAAGAGCCTTGGAGTACACTGCTGCCCTGAAAAAGTGTCATCCAGCCCAGTGGGGACATTAGAACAAAAATTGCCCATTGTCATGACAGCAAAAATGGCCAGCCCCTAGAACTTAGGGTTTTGCCATTATTGGCTGGAGCAGCCCAGGAAAAAAGTATTCTCAGGTTAAACACCAGTGTGTATTCCAAAGGCACCACAATTAGAGGTTTGGGCCTCTTGTGATTTTGTGGCAAGTTTCCCTTGAAGGGAAGGGAAAGCTGTGTGGGCTGAGAGATGGCGCTGGAGTAGATTTCTTTCTTCTTCTTTTTAAAAATAGATTTATAAGAAGGAGTAACTTTCATACATTCATTTCTAACAGAGGACAAAGATGACCTGGCTCATCTGATATTTTTGCTGTTGTTTATAAGTTTCCATGCATTAAAAGACCAAAAGTTGTGAAACACTCTGTATCATCCTCTACTCACTTTCCTATCTTTTCTTTTCTACATGATTTGGAAGCAAAATGTACCAGATAGTCAGGAAAAGATTTTCCTAGTGTGGAAGAACAACACAGATGCACTTTGCTGGTTCATTAATGAATAGCCAGAGGAATGTAAGTTCAAGTTCTGGTTTTAACATTCACTAAGATCTTCAAAACTTGACTGACTTAATTTTTTTGTGTTTCATTTCCCACATTCAAACAAACAAAGAAACAAATAAACAACAACATCAAAAAATGCCGGGTGAGGTAGCTCACACTTGTAATCCCAGCACTCTGGGAGGCCAAGGTGGGTGGATTGCTTGAGCTCAGGAGTTTGACCAGCTGAGCAAAAAGACAGAGCCCCCATCTCTACTAAAAATAGAAAAAAAAATACAAAAAAAACTGAGGCAAGAGCCCAGCTTGAGCCCAAGTTGGAGGTTGCTGTGAGCTATGACACTACAGCACACTACTCAGGGTAACAGCCTGAGACTCTGTCTCAAAACAAAACAAAACAAAAACAAAAAACTCAAACTACAAAAACAGCATCAAATAACGTTCATCTGAGGAGTGAATTGTTGAAAAATTTTCTCATTCTAGAAACTTTTGTTCTTATAAGATGGTTACTGTACCTTGTAACAAGGTTAGACAATCCATTTATGATATTTTCCACTACGACTATGAAAGACTTCAGAAGAATCACAGCTCAAAACCAATGAAAAGAAATAATACAAATTTTTACTGGTCCGTTACTTAGTTTCCACCACTAAGAAGGCATCCGGCTAACCAAGGGTCCTGTCCCCTGGCAAGACCTTTAATTTAATCACATCTCCGACGTCCTCACCATGGAAGGTGGAGGTATTCATATATTCCAGGGATTAGGACATAAATATCTTTGTGGGGAAAAGAACATGGTAAGCCTCTAGAATCTGGGCAAAATAAGAAGGATTTTACTGAAGTAAATTCTTTTTTATTAATTAGTTGAGCATTTAATTAACCGTCTCCAGAAAGGTAAGCAGGGGTCGGAAGCGGACCTGTTTCTAAACCTTCCTGGTTTATTGCTGGCCGCTCTGCGGTGCACTCTCCTGGCAGATGTGGACGCTACCCCTTTTATCCCCAGATCTGATCCACTGATGGGACTGACCAGCCGGGGCTCCATTCATCTAGCCAAGCCTCCAAGTGTCCCTGGCAAAGGTTCTTTTGTTCCCTGTTTCTATGCTTTTTCTCCTGTTTTTCCCTGTTTTGAAACTGATCTCAGGCACTGGCTTCACCTTTTCAAATCCCGGGTCTATATGAAGGTTCTACTAATAATTCGTGTCCTTCCTGAAGACTTTTCTTAATACCAACTCACTGCAAGCGCTTACAGCTGAGAATTCCAGTCATCTTGGAATCATAGACTGGCAATTTAGCTCAGAATGTTTTGTATTAGCAATATCTCCCCCAATCCAAACAGGAAGCTCCTCAAGAGCAGGGACAATCTGTTATGTATCTTTTGTGTCTCATTCAGCCAATGTTATGCAGCCAGAGCCAAGTTAGTACTAAATTAATACTTTGTTTATTGAGAAATAGTCAACATTTAAAATACAAATGCTTCTAGGAGTTGATTACATCTGTGGTTTATGTAATAAAATAAAGTAAATTATTTTTTTAAATTAAATTTTAATTGACAAAAATTGTGTATATTTATTATGGACCACATAATGTTGTAAAATATGTATATACTGTGGAGTGGATAAACTGCACTAATTAACATACATTACCTCACATCCTTATCAGATATGTATCACTTCAAATGTACTTGTGTTGATTTTTAAGAACACATTACATTTTTATTAACTATAGCCACCATTTTGCACAGTACATTTCTTGAACATATTCTTCCTATTTCCTAAAAATTTGTGGGCTTTCACCACCATCTCCCCTTACAGCCCTAAGCCCGAGTCCCCCGAGCCACCATTCCACTCTCTGCTGCTATGAGTTCAAGTGTCTTGGTTTTCCCTTATGAGTGAGATTGTGCAGTAGCTGTCTCTCCATGCCCAACTTATTTCATTAAGCAGAATGTCCTCCCGGCTCAACCATGTTGTCACAAATAACTGGATTTCCTTCTTTTTTAAGGCCAAATAGTGCTCCACGGTGTGTATATATCACATTTTCTTCCTCCATTCATCCATTGACAGACACTTAGCTTGATTCCCTATCTTGGCTCCGAAGGGGAACTAGTGGATTTTCTAGGAAGCCAAGAGGAAGCTAGGAAGCTTGGAAGCATTGGCACTTAGCGGAGCAGCTGAAGACACCAGCTGGGCAGACAAAGATGGGAAGAGAGAAAGTAGAAGGGCCAGTTTTATCTATTCACAATTTCACCTTGAATGTCCACGTGTGTAACATATGCTTGAATTTATGAAGCTTAAGATCTAAGAAATGAAGTAGTTGATATGATAGAAACTGAGATAAAATGTATATTTCATCATGAAACAGATGGATTTCAGAAATTTGGTTTATAAAGTGGTAGAATTTGGCACAGTGTGAATGTTTGCATGTACAAAGGAAATACTACCTTGTGGTACTTCACATATCTTCTTGCATTTGAAATTAACTGTGAATTTATATAGTCTCTCTTGCTCTCTCTGTCTCTATCTCTTAATATACACATATATACATACGTATATATATATACCTGTATATATGAACACATCATCTATTATTACTTTCTGTTAATCATATTGCTAAAGTATGGTGAACATTTTAATATTTTAATTTTAATACTTATGAAAAGAATAACTGCATACAAATAAAGTTAAATATCCAGCATACACTTGTTTCCAGGTATGTTTTGAAAACACGTATGTGCTCAATTAGAATATATTTATCCGTCAGATGTCTCAAAATTATTCTGACTCTAAATCATTAATGTTATGTATGCAAGATGGAATTGCAAGAGAGTTCATTAGTAAAGGAATATTTACCTTTCATTCTTCCTTCAATGGTTTCATAAATAAAATTACTTTAACATGACTTGTGGTGAAGAAATACGGTATTTAATTTTTATTTATTTATTTATTTATTCATTTATTTTTCTGAGACAGAGTCTCACTCTATTGCCCAGGCTAGAGTGCCTGGTGTCAGCTTAGCTTACTGCAACCTCACACTCCTGGGTTCAAATGATCCTCTTGCCTGAGCCTCTGGAGTAGCTGTAAATATAGGTGCCTGCCATAGTGCCCAATTAATTTTTCTATTTTTAGTAGAGGCAAGGTTTCAGTCTTGTTCAGGTTGGTCTTGAACTTCTGAGCTCAAAGGATCCTCCAGCCTTGGCCTCTCAGAATCCTAATACTGGCAGGCAGCCAGTATTTACATTATTTTACTGCAAAATTTTCTTTTCTCTTTTTTTTTTTTTTTTGAGACAGAGCCTCAAGCTGTCACCCTGGGTAGAGTGCCATAGCATCACAGCTTACAGCAACCTCCAATTCCTGGGCTCAAGCGAGTCTCTTGCCTCTACCTCCCAAGTAGCTGGGACTACAGGCACCCGCCACAATGCCCGGCCATCTTTTGGTTGCAGCCGTCATTGTTGTTTGGCGGGCCCAGGTTGGATTTGAACCCGCCAGCTCAGGTGTATGTGGCTGGCGCCTTAGCCTGTTGAGCCACAGGCGCCAAGACAATTTTTCTTAACAAATTGGAGTGTGATTAGTGCCTCTCCTCATTTCCTTATACACTGGTGAATCTCATTTCTTTTAGTTAATTCTCATTTTCCCATAACTAAATAACTCAGAAAATATAATTCTACACTACAGAAACAAATGCAGATATATTCCTGGTAATATAAGTTCTCTAAGTGTTCTTACATCAAGCACTTTTCAAAAAACATTGTGTCATCATGTCATAAACAATTCAATTCATTTTGCTCCATTCTGAGCGCACAGAGATTCATAAATAACCCTTGCCTTGATGAGCCCACCACAAACTGTGAGTTTTAACATGTGAGCTAAGTTTGATGAATCTGGTTTGAAAATGAATGAGAGTTCCTGTAGGTTATAACAGAGAGGTTCATAAGGGTGGAAGTCTCCACCCAGAGGGTTTTAGCTTCTCCATGTATTGCTTATACTCTTTGTCATTATCACCTATGAACTCAGGAACTTACAGCCATTCACTTAACTGTGTGTGTCCTTCCCCGCTTGTCGACTGTATTTGAAACTGAGAAGCTGGTTTGCATTCCTTTGTGCTCTGGTCACAGAAAGCTCTGAGCACGAGGTTCTCAGTGAACTCTGGTCCTGCCACACTGCATGCAGCTGGCAGAGCCCATCTGGACATGCTCCCTCAACTAAAGCGTGTGGAGAAACCAAGTCCTTCTGGTCCTTCCTTTGAATGCCTTCGGAAAACCATAGTGGGATGGTTATCTGGAGTTAGCCAAGAAGTTCTTGATTTCCAGAAATCATCCAGTGTCATATGAACTCCTTACACCATAAATAACCAGCTTTGAAATGAATTATTATTTATAAAATTCATTTTAATCTATACCTCACTTTTCTTCTTCTTATAGTTGACCACTATGCTGTTGCTGGTGTGTAGCGTAATGCCTCCTACTTATTGGGGACCTCAATAAGTATTAGTTGAAAAAAGAAATAAGGGGAGTATTAATGTAAATAAATGATCAATCCAGTGGCAAACTAGTCCAAAGGATAATTGGCATTTGCTAGGATGGTCATTGATAATAGTCTCCAGTTACTTTAGAAAAGGGGACAGTGTCCCAGAGGCCTGTTACATTATCAGTGATTTTCCAGTGGTGCACCATGAGAGGATCTTAGGTGTGTGGTGAATATGTTTAGATTATTAATGAAATTATTTTAAAAGAACTTGAAAGCACAGTTAAGTGTATTCTTTTTCTTACTCTTTTTTTTTTGATCATCATAATTTAAGTGTGCCACCCAAGTTTAACCATAGTGTGACATTAAAAGGCTGAAAAACACGTGTTATAGACTCCACCTACCACTGGTAGCCATCCACTTAAGCTGATTCTAGCCAACATATTTACGATGTTTGCATTTGAAGTGCCACAACTTACCTGCCAACCTGACTCTCTTCTTCAGTGATTCTAGAATGCTTAAGACTTTCTCTCTAAAGTGTACCGACTTAAAAAATTACACTTCCTAGAAGACTCTGTACATTAAAAGAGAACTTCTAGTGGACTGCGACGTGCTGCTAATGGAGGAATTTAGACAGAAATATGGGACATTTAAGGCTCCTGACATCATAGAAACTTTTTGTGTTATGTTTCTTTGTCTCCAAAGGCCAGGGATGCTGGCACAAATACATATAAATGAATTGTTGTTACTGGGAGAGAGATTCTGCCACAGTAAATAGTTGTTGAGACAATAGTGGGGTGAATAAAATCAAGTTATAGCTGAGTTTGGAGTGTGCATTTTGGTTCAAAGTAAGAGAATGTATCTATACAGTCTAGTCAATGTGTGATGATGTTACATTGATTTGTAAATTTAAATGAAAATTAAACTATAAATATGATACTTTCTGGCCCCTTTTGTGTGGCTTCTCTAAACTGTAGGAATTTATCAGGCTTACATGTGGACGTTTGCAGAATGGGGTTGTGATATACTGCAACGAATAACATGTCTGAAGGTCAAAGTTGCAGTGATAGTAGCAGGAGCCCATAAAACCAAGCACGGTGCTCTGTTGCTATGCTAGGGCTGCCGATGGAAAGATCATGACAGTGAAATACACACACACACACACACACACACTCACACTCACACAGAGTCAGTAGTGAGGTCGGTGATAAATCTGCTGAGGTCTTCCTCGGTCTTCAAAATTTCAGGGCTTGAATCTACTATTTTTTTTTTAAGCTCCCAAGTTTCATTTGTAAATAAAAATCTTTAAACGTTTAATAATTTTTATCAACAAAAATAAAATTGAGGACAAGGAAAAGTTAGTGATAGGAATGATCTGAGATATTTTCATTCCTATGATTTTAGAGTAAACAAACGTATCAAAATAACAAGTATGCACCAGAGTCTGAAGACAGCACACTATCCCATGGGCTGCCCTGGTGATCCCCCAACTTCTGAAAATGCCTTTTCCATATATACAATTAAGAAGACAATCTCTGCTTCATAATTCTACAAAAATAGTGCTTTTGGGGTTTGGCTATTTTGTTCTTGTAATTTTTATTTCTTTACTGAACAGTGGGTTTTGCATATTCTGAATCTGTGCCCTAGTTATGCAACAGATTGGGTTGGCCTCCTTTCCAGGCTCCTTCGGGTGAGGCAGAACCAGACTCACAGTTCTTTGGTATTTGGGGAATACTCACTGCTGAAACATCAATATAATGTTTCTGAGAATACAGTGACCTTTTTCCAGTTAGTAAGATTCTTTGAAATCTTTGGAGACATTTTCATTGCTATATTGATACATTTTATGTGCTTCGCCAAGATTAGGCGGGGATATTTCTATTTCTTTTCCCTCTCAACCACCCCTGGGCTTGCTTTGCTCCCCACACTATAAACACAGAACAGGGTGTCTGAGTACGAGACAGGTGTGGTCGAACCACCTGGGAGTCTAGCCTCCCTCATTCATTTTCAAAACTGAATCACAAAAACTGTGGTGTTCCTGCCGGTTCCACACAAAGAGTAGATTTCCCAGTTCTTAGATAGTTTCACAGACCATTTCCCTACATCTCCAGCCGTCAGCTATTGTTACTTCTTACAATCCAGAAGAATATGCTCATTATACTGACACGTAATGCAATATGCTTTAGAACATGCCACTCAAATGTGTGGCTCTCGGGAGAATTGTACCTTCAAGAAACTTCATTTATAAGGAAATACACCCTTTTGAGAAAAAGGTGTTAATAACAGAGGGGGAGGCTAAAATGTGATTTACAGCACACCACAACACCCTATAATGAGATTTAACTTTTGTATAAAAAGATAGATTTAGGTTAAATTTAAATGGATGGGAAGAAAAAATGGAGAGAGGAAAAAGGATAGAGAGACAGGGGTGAGATGGAGAGAAGGAGAAAGAGCGGAAAAGACCAGATGACTTCTAACTATAAGAAGTTTTCTAAGAAATGATAGACCAGTTAATGCACAGATTTCAAAGAAAACTACTGTTTCCTAATATTGAGTATTGAACCTCTAATTTCTATAAAAATCTCAGATTTTTTTCACATATTAAGTCAAGGAACTAAAAATGTCTTCTGTGGATATTTTTATAATAATATTTTCTGTTATAAAAAAGGCATTGCCAGACACTACCATCTGTCGTGTAGACTGACAGTGTATGAATCTGATGTCTTTCTGTGACTTTCTATCTTATATAATTGGAGATTTCAGCCCAGAATGATACTTCATTTCCACCTAAGGACAACCAAGTTTGAGTTCGCCTAGAATATTTTAATCATTTCCCTGCTTTGAGCTGATAAGACTAGTACTCGGCACAGTTAAAAGCTATAATTGTCTATGGAGAGGGTGTTAAAAATGCTCCTCCAAGCTTCTGGCCATCATCCAGAATTATTACCATAATACCTTCAGAAATAAGACAGAAAACATAATGCATTATAATTGATAAATATTTCATTTGTATTTACTTTATTTTGAAAATTTGAAACACATAGACTATTTTGGCTTCTGCAACATGGGGAAGGTTTTATTTTGCATTTTTTTATTTGGATGAGAAAGCTGTTTTTGCAAATTTTGAGGGTAAAGATTAGATATTTATCTACTATGTTTTAAAAAGAGTTCAAAGATTTCAGAGCTACTCTTCTGACTCACAAGTGTGCATGCTTGTGTGGTCAGAGGGAGCACATGTAATTGTCCCCGTCCCAGTCAAGGAGACAAGATTACTGAATAACCTCTGTAGTTTTTTATTCAAAAATCACACCTATTTCAATAAAAGAGAAATCGTTATAGTTAAAACCTGTTAATTGGAGATAATGTCTGTGTAACTGAGTGTTGTCCAAGGGTAATGGCCTCCCGCTGCTAAGCCTTGGAAATGTTGACAAGGAGCCAACACATTTGTTTTCAAAGCAGGAGACATAGGTCTTTTGACACCATTCTATTAAAATGACTTTATTTTTGTTGGACTACTTAATAGATAGAAATCTAATCATTCCAGGCCGCATTACCAATGTGCTTCCATTTCTGGACCTCCCAAATATCTTTGCAGGTTATACTTTCACTGCTGCTAAATGCACCAATTAGCACCTCTGCTTCTGCTGAGTGGCTGATCTCCTAACAATGTAGACTGAGCTCAGCTAATTCTGGAGATTGCCAAAGAGGGTTGAAATGAGTTAGTATTCATTAAGTTATGCCTCTTGGTACGATGTAATAATGCTTTATAATTCATTGTAGTTGGCAAAAATAGGCTTGGTAATTTTTAAAGAAACAGCCAAAAGCACTCCTCACTCCTCTGCCTCCAATCCTAACACATTTCATTTGCCTAACGTATAAAAGTTCACTTTAGAAAAATTCTTGGCTGATTGAGATTTTTATCAGTAGAAATGAAAGATCAAGAACTGGTTTCCTTATAAGGGATCAGCTACCCAGGAAGGAGTGTCAACATGGCGTGGGAGGAAAGACATCTCAGTACCCATGATGCTTTGGGGATTGGAGGTGTTTAAGGCCAACTCAGAATACTCTTTAGATACATCCTAGGCGGTGACTCCTGAAACACTTGCATCATGATTGTGTGAAAGAGACATTTGCAGTGATTCTTTTTCTGGCTACAGGGGCATGGTTTTTATATTTTAAATATATAAAAAAATCTCTATTAATGCCCTGGCCCCATTCTCAGAGATTTTGATTTAGTTGTTTTGGGTTAAGGCACTGGCAGTCATGAAGATTTTTTTTTTTTTTGACAGTTCCACAGGTGATTCTAAGACCCAGCCAGAGTTTTCCGACTTGTGGTTGAGTCACATGGAGGTTTGTTGAAAGAGTGGGCTGTACCTCTTACTCCTTGAAAGAGCTTCTGATAACAATAAGTCTAGAATGGAGCCTGAGAATTTACACGAGTTCCCAGGCAATGCTGATACTGCACTAGAATGTATATGAAGCTGTTTAAATGATGTCAGCTTGGCCATTTCTTTACTCCTGATGACTTTTAAAGAAAGAAAAGGGGAAGACTCAATACAACAGCAGAAAGGACCAATCTGAGGCCAAATTAGGTTGTGTTTTCCCATTAAACACCACCTTTTTGGTGATAATTCTTATCCTGGTTTCTGATTCCTTTCAGGTTTTCTATTTCTTTGGTTTACCTAGAATTTTTTTATTCTTAAACACACTTTTTAAAAACAATAACTTCATAGCTAATGGTTACTGAACATTTAATAACCACCAGGATTCAACCTAAATGTAGTTATATATTATCATATTTAATCTTCACCATAAAACAGATGCTATTATTATCATAATCAACATTTATTTTCTTAAGGTCATACAGCTAATAGGTGGTAGGGTTGGAATTGGAATACAAGCAAACTGACTCCAGAGCCTGAACTCTTTGTAATTTCTCTGAACAGTTTCTGAATTCCTAATGATTTACAAAACATATTCTTACAACTCTGTAGTGGCAAATAGATCATTGATTATTATCAAATTATTCCTGATGACCGAAAAGTGATAAAATAGTACCCATTTATTGAATGCCTACTTTGGGCCATGGATGATATTAAAACGATTACCAAATTCCCAAAGTGTTTAGGTGATCAAACAATTAAATGGTGAAATTAGGGTTTAATTTACACCTTCTGGTGGGTGTTGGAGTTCTCCCCAAAAGGAGCTGTTTGGGTTCCTAATAACATTTTAGTTTCTGATTAAAAATTCTGAGGAGACTTAGCTGTGCTTCCAACAACATCCCTGTAAAAATCTGGTAAATTTACTTTTGCCTATGAATGTCTGATGCAATTTCTGTTACTTATTATTAAAAAAGCGTCGACTAAAATGGTGGTCCTTCTGATTGGAGAATGTGCTCTCCCTGAGGCTTGGCGAGTTGGAGGAATTAAATGACTTAATTAGTATCACCCAATCTGTGAACAACAGAAGTAGGAATAGCACCAAGTCCGCTGATGATGTTCAGGCTTGTTTTCTTTCTGCTGTAATAATCTATTCCTCATTTTAACTTCTATGCAAAATGCTCAGGACATAGAAAAGGTTTTGCACCTTTTCTTAGGTCACCTGCCAGAGGAGGTATGAGAAGATCATGGCAAAGGCTATAAATCCTTAAAATTTGCTTCCACACAGTGTTTATGAGCTGGTCCAATTAGTCTTGTGAGCAGATAGAGGGAAGGATTGCTGCTAGTGTGTTTCAAGAGCTGTGCAGAGCCCTCCAGGAACCATTGTCTGGACCTCACTAAACTGTTGTTAGAGACAAATAAGATAGCAGATGCTAAGTGCCTGGCACTTGGGAGGCAGGAGCTCAATGAATGGTAGCTATTACTGGCATTGTCCCAAAGCAACAGGAGCAGGGAAGTGAGGGGGATGAACAGATCTCCTATTAATGACTCAGATGACTCTAGGTTTCAAAGATATCATCTGGATCCTAGAAAACATTTGGTTTGCATGTAAAGGAAAATGAACATTTTCAAAACACGGTCATCAGTCATTTTTGCACGTTTGTTTATGAGATTTATCAAGTCATATCCACAGGTTCAATTCAATCTGACTCGCCCGTCTTGAGTACATATTGAGTCCCAGGTGGCGACGTGCAGGTTCAGTATTGAAAGAGCTCTGGTACCAGTAACTCGGTGCTAAAAACCGTTATAAAGACGTGGAGGAGTGGGACTCTGTACAAACGCTCAGGCCCAGAAGAGATATTTATTATATTTTCTGTCTGTTCTATTGTATTTATTTTATTCTCTCTCTCTATCTGTTTCTCTCCCCCCACTCCCAATTGCTCTCCCTTTGGCTAAATTAACTTCCCAATTTCTTTATTGGAAACATTCATATGCAATATTGGGGGCACTACCTTGTGAGACACTAGAGAGTGGAAACGAATTTAACATAAACTGCTTAGGATATTACATATTACTTAACTGTGCCTGCTCGTATGCAATGCTGTGTTTACTTGATAGTGATGTTTTTCTGAATTTTAAAGGTTAGATGTAATGTGTTCTGTGATTTAGATAATTCCTTTACTCACCAGATACACAAGTCCTGCTAAAGTCAACAAGTGTATGTGAATCCTGCTGATACGAGGCAATACTTAGAAAATAGTCGTTATTGATTTTAGTTAAAAAGTTAAATGTCATTTACCGATCGTGTTTATGTTTTGACTCTTATGGTTTATCATGTATTTATTTTGATCATGATTTTTTTCTGATTGAATTAGTGTAAGTTTATTGCAGAAAACAGTAATGTGAATAAAAATATTTTATTATCTCAATGGGGTCTCAGTGTGTGACACATGTTGTACCCTCAATGAATCCCCAACAATACAAAAAAAAAAATATGCCAAGATAGTGATTAGAGGTTAACAGTGTTTCGGGAGATCATGAAATTTTTTATCACGATGTTTCTAACAGTCTCAATATGTAACCTTTTTAAAGAAAATATAGATATAGAGAAACGACCAGAGAGAAAATTAGAAAAGAAAAACAAATCTAACAAATACAGGTACACACACAAAAAAGTACATGCGCAAATCAAACTATTAGGATTTTAGTGTATTCCACAGCAGGTATTTAGAAAGAATTTAAAAATGTACTTAAAACACAAACACATCCACATAATTTTGCTTCAAGAAATACTTAAGTAATTGCCTTTATTCTTCAACAGGCTTTACAATTAATATCCAAAACAACCAGATATTTTATTCAGTGGATTAGTGAAAACGTACTAAACTTTCCCCTGTGATTAGATATTGAGCTAAATCTTTTTTTTTTAATTTTTAATTATTTTTTATTGAGTCATAACTGTGTACAATAATTCAGTCTTGGAGTACAGTGTGCAGGCTTCCCATACAATCAGAGATATTGAGCTAAATCTAATCAGCCTTCATGTAATGCTGCCTTCATGTATTTAGTTTTTTCTACATTTTGGCAGATTTCTTTGGGCTAGATTCTGGAGACTGAGAATGCCTTTGACAAGATATTTGCCAAATTGCTTTCTCCAAGAACTATACTAATTTATGTTGTCATCAAGAATGAATGGGAGAGTGAATTTATTGCACTTCCACTGGCATTTTGGACATTTATTTAGTTACTTATTTTTGTAGTTCTGCATATAAAATAGTAGTTATTTTAATTGACACTGTCTGGCTACTAAAAAGTTTTGACATATTCAAATCAAAATAATTATTGTGATTAATGAATAATTGATAATTATTTTTCCTTTACATGTTAATTACCTGTTTAAACTCTTGTCTGTTTGCCTATGATACTCATAGTGACTTTTTTATCAGAAGTTTGAATACTGTATGTTTTACATGCATTAATTCAATGCCGCATTTGCTGAAAAATTTCCCAGACAGTATAACTTATTTTTATTTATACACACATTTTGAATATTATAACATCCAATGATATTTTCCTTTGTGTATTCTTTACCCTATCCACAGCATAGAAAATCATTTTCTTGCCAGAGTTTTGATAAATATTCAACATAATATTGTTTACTTTCTTTGATTTAATTTTCAAAAATATCAAACTTTTAAATGCATCTGGAATTGGTTTCAGCGTATTGTGTGAGGTGAACATACTTGAATTTTAAATAATTGACTATGCTATGGCCCACATGCCTGAGTTCCCTTATAAGTCACCAACTGCCTAGTAAAAGAAGAATGCTCTTTTTATTTTGTGTTCACTGAGATAACACCTGTTATTTTATTAAATGTGCCAGAATTTTTTTTACTGAGGAAGCTATGTCTTACTTAAAGTTTACTTTCAAAAAGTTGAATTAATTCTTTCAGATAGAGGGCTATAACTTAACAAAAGATTATTTTGGCATTCTTTATGCCATCCTGTTTATTACATGAGTATACCTTAAAAAATAACATAGGTACATTTGCATTATCAGAAGTACCTTAGCCTATAAATTTTAATATTCTCTAGGTGAACTTGAATGTAATATCTAAGTGTGAATTATGTCTCAGCAACTGGTTATGTGATTTTATACAAAGTTTTCACTCTTCTGAGTCTTTGTTGTTTCTGTAGAATATGGGGTTACTACCGCCTACCTTATGGGAGAGTGGTAAGCATTAAATGAGAACACCTAAGTCAAACGCCTGAAGATCCCATACTAGAGAAGAGACCTCATGGATTCATGGTTTCTCTCCATTTTTATATCATATAAGCCATTGACTATCTGAACTGGAGAAACGGAACAAATGCTCTTCGTAAAATCCTTATGGTCAGCTTTCGATTTTGAAATATGTCTCATTTAAATTGTGAGTGTAATTGCATCTGATCTTTAGGGAATTTATACAACATAATGAAATTATATAGTTAATACCTATTTCTGAGTCCTTTTAATTTTTCCTTGTGTTCAACTACATGCTAAGAAAGACAGCTCATTTTAAGACTTCCCTAGGGCAGAAGTGATGGTAACTATTTGAACTTCAAAGAATTTTCCTATTCAGATGAGGACTCTATTTTGAGTCAAAGTAAATAGAGAGGAAAGAGACCAACAAAGATAGTAATTAAAGTATGTAGCTCAAATACATAATTATGATATTTGCCCTAAAAAATCCACCTGTGATTTCTGTTTAGTTATCTGCATAATATGATTTTAGAGACATAAGAAAAGCTCCTCTAATAAAGCATCCTGATTGCCAGCCATAATTTCTGCCACATATGCCTCTATTATAACACATATCTCACTGTGTCCAATTATCCCTTTGCTAATTTAAAAATCAGCACCTAACCTGGACTTTATAAAGGCAGAGACCAAGTTTTACACTTCTTTACGTCAGTCCCAATGATTATAGGACTCTTCATGTCAGAAATTCAGTATTTCTGAATTTAGAGCATTGTACCATTGTGCCTAGGATTACAGTTATTGTTGTCTAAACTTTATGCAAATATAGGATCCTGGGCAAGGATTTGGCAGGCTGGGGGCTAGGTGAGGAAGAGAATATGAAGTTCTAGATGTTTGGAAAATAACGATGCAAATAAGATGCTTTAGATCGATTCTTTAAAAAGTAGATCCTGAAGTAAGTATTCAGAGGTTATTATTGTTTTGGAAGATATAAGAGAAAAACAGAAGCAAACCAAGGAAAACTTCAGAGCAATTTAATTCATTGTTACAACACTGGTCACCACTGCATGCTGAGGCTCCGTGAGATACTCCCGGGCACTCAGCAGATGCAATAATTCAACACACAGGACGTCTCCAGAAATGTGGCAAGAATGAATCACACCTAGGAGAGAGAAAGGAGGAGAAATGTGTCTCCCCCATCTCTCCAGTTACCTGTTCACCAGATCCCACAGAGAGTTTTTACCCCTCTATTCATGGGTAGCGTTGTCTGGCTTCTCAGTCCATTCAGAAAGAGTGATACCTTGTACGGTAAAGTGTTTCCTCCAAGGCCAAAGCAAAGTAGTGACCTATTCTGAATGGGGCTGGACCAGGAGGGGGATGAAAAAGTTGACCAAGAGATTCTGAGATGGTACTCAAGGTTTTTTTTTTCTTCCCCCTGAAACATAAGAGATGTAGAAAATGTAGAATTTGGGAGCATTGAAAACTAGTTGTAGGCTGATAAAAGTGATTCTCATAAGCTGTATTAGTCAAGCGGGGAGTGCAAGATGCACAGCAAACTGAACCCCCAATTGTAGTAGTTGAAATCACCAAGAGCTCTATTTCTTGTTCATGTACCAGTTCAGTATGGGTGGAGAAGACCTAGGTTCCTTTCACTCGGTGGCTCTGCCATTTCTAGGATTCTTGAGATCCCAAATTCCTCCAGTGCCTGCCTGCCGGGTGAGGGAAGGTGATGAGAGCCTGGGAAGTTGCACGGGAAACATCTCCTGGCCTCACCTAACTGCAAGAGACTCTGAGAAACACAGTCTATTGGTGTGTGCAGATTGGAACGGGGGAGAGTATAAACAATCAGCAGTCTTTGTCACAAATCTAAACCACGTTTGCTCAAGTTTTCAGTGTATGGGATTATTCTTTACTAACGGTGTAATTTGACTTTAATTTATTAATGTAATGCAAAATTCGTCTTTTTAATTAGATGCTACTCTTTTGCCCTCTGTATCAAATGTTACACATTTTGGATTCCTGCAACATCACCATTTTATTTCTGATTTTCTCAGGAAAAGAGTAATTAACCTGAAAATCAGTTGTACTCCAGATGCCAAGGTAAATCTAAATCATGACCAGGGTATCGATATGAAAATCTGCTCATGTAATTCCTAAGCCTACCAGAGTCACCAAACCTGGGCTTCCCACAGAGGGCTACTATTTTTCCATGCCTGGACTCATAACCATTGCAAAGTAACTTAGCTAATTTTATAAAAGATGTGCCTTAGCCTGAGACTTTTCATAGTCAATGCACTCTTTGATAATTTCATCTCCAACTTTTCTCTCAATGAAAAGATAACTTACTGATGTGCACCAAGGAAATTACCTTTCTTACCTCTTTACCACTGCCTGTAAAGCAGCAGTCCCCAACTTTTTCAGCACTAGGAACCAGCTTCATGGAAGACAATTTTTCCATGGGGTGGAGGGGATCTGGCAGGAGGTGGAGCCAAGGAGTGATGTGAAAGATGGTGAGTGGCTGTAAATAGAGATCAAGCTTTGCTCACTGGACCACTGCTCTCCACTTGCAGGGTGGCTGAGTTCCCAACAGGCCACAGACCAATACCGGTCCACAGCCTGAGGGTTGGGGACTGCAGCAATAGAGGACTGCTAGGAAAAAAATAGTGATGTGACTAATAATGTTCTCTTTACTTTCTTCTCTTAACAGAATCCTGGTGCCACAATTGCCTACAAAGAATTGCCAAGTCTGGAATCAAGCTACTAATTGCAGTATTCTCCACAGGAGGTGTTTTCACCATGAAAAAGTATAATTTTGATAATTTTGAGTATACTTACTTACTGTGCAAATGCTTTGCAAAGATTGACTAAAAGTATTTCACACTGTAATATTTCTGAAGCATGAGTCACCACGTAGGAATCAATTTGTCTTTCTAAATTAGAGTGAAGATGATAAATTCAAGGTAGGTTACTTACATCATGAATGAAATGGGGGAGAGATGCCTTCGTAATCCTCCCAGACAGAATTGTCATGTGACTGGTACTGGTGTCTTGTTTTAAAAATATTGAGGTGTGAGGTTCGGCACCTATAGCTCAGGAGGCTAGAAGCACCAGCCACATACACCAGAGTTGGCAGGTTTGAATCCAGCCCAGCCAAAAAATAGCTGGACGTTGTGGTGGGCGCCTGTAGTCCCAGCTACTGGAGAGACTGGCAAGAAAATTGCTTAAGCCCAAGAGTTTGAGGTTGCTGGGAGCTGTCACGCCATAGCACTCTACCCAGGGCAACAGCTTGAGACTCTGTCTCAAAAGGAAAAAAATATATATTGAGATCGAGTTGAAGTCTGCCCTTGTCGATGTTGATTGATTTCTTGTTTAACTGCATTTGTTCTTTCTGGACTTCCCTGGGATTGCTTCCAAGGCTTTTTAGAAAATTCACCCTGGGCTTAAACATACAGAAGGAGCTTCACATTCTGTGTTTTCCTTCTGATCGAATCTCACAGGTTCAGTCCCTTCTTCTACCAGTCTGTCCATGTTTTTGAAGATGTTTCCAACTCCAGGACTTCTTTCCTAATTGTGCTTTTATGTCTTACCCGGCTCTCTTGTTCCTGGGCTTCATTTGCTAAGTTCTAAAATTTCTAGTACTGTAGTCCTTCCTTATCAACAGCAGGCCCCTAGGGGATGTCTGAGGCTGTAAATCGTGTTGAACACTGTATACTACACACGCATACTTATGGTAAAGTTTAATTTATGAATTAAACACACTAAAGACACTAATAGCAATAATAAAATAGAACAATTATAGTAATATCCTGTAATAAAAGTTATGTGAATGTGGTCTCTCTCAAGACATCTGAATATTTTTGGATTGAGGTTGACTGTGAATAATGAAGACTGCAGAAATACTGTCTGACTCGTTCCGTGAACCCTCCCATCTTGTGTTTGAATCTCACAAGGGAATTCATAAACAACTTTCTCAAAAAAGTGTAAGCACAAGTAATAATGAAGCCCAAATAAAAAGAAGGCACATAACCCAGTCTTGAGCTGTTGAACCAGGCATCTGTTTATCTGGGGTTAGAGACACCCCCATAGATATCGTATTGATCATTTTGAAACCAGCTTCTTGCTGCTTAGTTTTTCTTCTGATGAGGAAAGAAGCAAACACAGGCCCATTACAGTTTCATGAGGAACTTCAAGGGAACATGAAAAATGAGTTATTTCCACCCAGGTTCTTTCCACAGTTAACTGAGGGACCTGAGTGAGATGCAGGCTTTTTGACTCTACCTAAGTGTGCAAGGAAAAGTGAAACAGGTTCCATCATGGGCGATGTCAGATCTAGGTGTTTTTGTCTTTGGCAAACCCCCAAATCTCTGATTCTCAGTTTTCTTACTTACTTAGTGGAGTAAATAATAGCTTCCTTAGATCACTGGGATATTTTTAAAATCGAATAAAATAATGAATGTAGAAATCCTTTCTCAAAAAGCAAATGTTATTTTTAGACGAACATAAAATGCTGCAAGTAAGTGCCACCCCCACCTATTTTGTGCTAACAAATTCAGTTATAAATACTCATGCAACTTAATTTCATAAAACTTGGTATAAATAATTTCTTATGGAAAATGCACATTATTTTGTTTCATTGTAGCCATTGGTGACACTTGTCAAATTATCATTTCAGTCTAACTTTAACTTATTAACCAGGTACATCGTAATTCCTTGTCAGTGTGCTTACTGTGGAAAATTACTTAAAGTAATTTGATGAAGAGCTGTGCTAATTCAATTATTGAATTTCATGCCTCATATTTAAAGTCTATAAACAAAAATTACAGAAAAGTACTTACGTTATTGCATTGTTTTAATACTCTGAATAGCATTTGTACTTGAGATTGGTAAGGCAGCATATTTAAGTGATGAGCTCATGAAAGTGAAATATTAAAAACAGCTTATGAAAATCTCTCCCATCTGGCAGTTACAATTGATCAGAAACCTACTCTTCAGCATTATTTTGAAAATAGCATGAGTTTTTAATTAAAACTGTTCATTCGATTTATTAATGTAAGTAAAACCTCCCATATGATCAGGTTTAACTTGAGAAAGTGGTTTTCTAAAATCCCTTTTATGGATTGAGTGATACAATTTTACATAAAGAATAGTTATAAAAGATGTCTGAGATTTATTTGCTATCAATCTTTCTTGTGTTGTTAATTTCAGAATTGAACTGTGAATATAATTCTGCTTGCTTAGAAATACTTGATGAATTCATGAGCTTAATTCTAGTATTATTTTAAATCTATACTAGCTACAAAGGATCTAATATGTCTTTTATAAACTAGGTTAATTTAAAGGATACTTTATATCAATCAATTTCAGTAAAGTTGATAAGGACAAGAAATGGGCAGATTACTAAGGTTAAATATTCAGATATTAATATTCAGATAATAAGGTTAAATAAATTAAGGTTAGATTTATTTATTTATTTATTTTTGAGACAGAGTCTCACTGTGTCACCCTCAGTAGGGTGCTGTGGCATCAGAGCTCACAGTAACCTCAAGCTCTTGGGCTTAAGAGATTCTCTAGCCTCAGCCTCCCAAGTAGCTGGGATTACAGCCACCTGCCACGATGCCTGGCTATTATTTTGTTGCAGTTGTCATTGTTTTTTAGCAGGCCCGGGACGGGTTCGAACCCGTCTGCCTTGATGCATATGGCCGGCACCCTAACCACTGAGCTCCGGGCCCCGAGGCAATAGGCATTTTAATTTTAAGTTATCAAATGCTTATTCAATTACTATGTTCATTATATACATATCTCATTTTATCCTTTCAAAAGAAGGATTCAGGCTTAGGCAATTGCACTCCAGGTCACAGGTGCGTAATCTCTGCTCTGTACAAGAGCCCACAGCTCCTGCTTGCCCTCCTTATGGGAGGTTTGTATGGACAGCTCCTCTAGGTGTCGTGACGGCTTCCAGACTCAGTTACTTATCAAAATGGATTATTCAAATAAGGAATTGATAAATTATAAAAATGAGAAACAAGGTGGCACCTGTGGCTCAAAGGAGTAGGGCGCCGGCCCCGTATGCCAGAGGTGGCAGGTTCAAATCCAGCCCCGGCCAAAAACCACACACACACACACAAAATGAGAAACAAGTTTCTTCAACTTGTTGACTATTCTGGGTAAATGTCTATTTCCATTATGTTTTACACCAGTCAGATATCATGCTGATTGTATTATATTCCAATGTGGGTAATTTCTCCATATGTTCCGTTAATGGTATTAATTCTGAGGTGTTAATGGTAATTTCTCTCATTTGCAAGTGAAATTACAAAATACATAGAAGATTTATTGGTAATCAAACCCTCTAGATTTTCGAGTGGGAGTGACCAGTCTGGGGAGATGTTTCTGCAGCCCACTTAGTGGCTGATAAAGCACACCAGTCCAACAGTAACAAAAGTAAACAGGTTTAATTATTGTCAGTACTCTTGCATACACAAGTACATGTATTACATAGCGTGTACATGCACATATATACATACACATAAGGAATATAATCACACGAGCTTAGAGTTAGAGCCAAAGCCACAAACTTTATGTTCACTGCTACTATTAGACTCTTAGTCTCATTTTACACGGTTTGGAATCAATGTGCTTTAGAGGGCACTTCAGGTTATGCCTTTGCTTACAAATTAATCATAAGACACATGGTGTCTGTATTTTCCATCGATTCCTTATATAAATAAAGATTTGCTCTACTGTTCAAGTTGTATAATGTGCTTTTGTTGTACACAATTAATAGTCATGCTTCCCAACATGAAGACTGGTTCTACTGGCAGCTCGGCAGAGCTGTGTCTCAGCTGTGTTTCTCTGTGAAACTATGCACACTAGCTGTGCTGTTTTCC
Organism: Perodicticus potto; assembly: GCA_963574655.1. NCBI lineage: Eukaryota > Metazoa > Chordata > Mammalia > Primates > Lorisidae > Perodicticus > Perodicticus potto. The sequence goes on from CAUYRH010025685.1 coordinate 50,877, forward strand.
AGCCTATACCCGTAGATTTGTGTTTCCTTATAACTCTGACTTACATATTTATCTTCTTATCAACAGCATTGCTTAAAATTGTCTTTATTTCCAATGGCTCATAAAGAATTGTAATGTTACTATTGTTTCCAAAGTTTTTTTTTTTTAAATCTTTGAGCTCTGAAACATGTTTCCTTAAAAATAAATCGCAGAGTTTTGTAGTTATGTATTTATCAATACTCTGAGTTTTAACAAAAATAATTCATCAGAACTTATAAACATGAAAGACAAAATGAATGTTAAGTGTTTAAGAAAACCCAGGGAAAGGGAACATAAGAATAAAAAAGTAAAATCAAGCCAGAAGTGAGGTTGGTGAGTAAAAGAATTTCCCTGAAGTTCTACACACTTGCTAAAGGTAGATCACAAATTTGAGAATTTGACTCTAAGCTTTTTAGAAACCAATCACAAGATGGAAGTGTGATCAATATCTCCAGGGGATAAGCAAATGAGTTGCTTTTCAAGACTCATATTAACAATTCATGAAACCAAGGTTAGGAAACAAATTTTTATATATTTGTGTATTCTATGAAAATAATTGAACACATACTTATCACGGAGTGAGGAGTGTCATGGGTCTGCTTGCGTGATGTTCCTACCCATGGGAGATGATATCCGTCCGCGGTACAATGCAATCAGAAACATTTTATGAGGTGAAGTGTCTGTAATATGTGATCCTGTCAGGCCTTCTTTTTGTTTTTTTTTTCCTGATAGACCATCTGGTACTAGAAGAGATTACCTGGTATCCGCAGAATTGAGGAACAACATCAATTCTGCCAAAGATCCCAAAGCTTCAATTTACTCTACTTCAATTTACAACTTCAGTTTAGCTCACATTCCACTGATCCTTTTTGAAAACTGTTGGCATTGTTGGTTCAAAGTACAAGATTCCTCATCCCATCACAAGCTTTATAGATCCTATAACCAGGGCTAAGAAAGGCCCAGGTAGCGAACGGCAGAGATTATCTCTCACTCATCATCATAACCCCAGAGTTACTAGTTAAACGTGAGAGCACAGAATAGGTGATAATGCATGTTGCTTTCTAGGCAAGTTATTCATTCCCATAAACTCTAAAACTAACTATTTGAATGTAGGCAAATAACTTCATGTTTATAAAAAAGTGTAATAATAATAATCTTGATGGAAGATATCCAGAACAAGGTAACTTAACACAGAAGAATACATTGGTCAATAATAAGAACTTAATAACTACTTGCGGAATCAAGGAATGAACTCAAATTACTGTATGATGTAATAGGTAAGAAACTGGTGAAGTACCTTAATACCATCACAATAAATATTTTATTGGCAGAACATCAGTGCTAATGGTCTCAGTAACATTAACAAATAATCAAAGTTATAAGTATACATTTAGTTTTCCCCAAAGACTTAGTATAGGTACATTTTTATTTTGAATAGAGATTAAAGGGCGGTGCCTGTGGCTCAAGGAGTAGGGCACAGGCCCCATATACCAGAGGTGGCGGGTTCAAACCCAGCCCTGGCCAAAAACGGCAAAAAAAAAAAAAGAGAGAGAGAGAGATTAAAAGTAGTTCACAGAGTTTTTTTTTTTTTTTTTTTTTTCTGAGACACAGTCTCATTTTATCATCCTTGTAGAGTGTCATGGTGTCACAGTTCACAGCAACTTCAAAGTCTCGGGCTTGAGCAATCCTCTTGCTTCATCCTCCCAAGTAGCTTGGATGACAGATGCCTGCCACAACACTGGGCTACTTAGTGTTCATCTCAAACTCAAACTCATGAGCTCAAGCAATCTTCCACACTTGGCCTCCCAGAATGTTAGGATTACAGGCATGAGATTACACTAGGCTGAGTATTCTTTTTAAATTATGAATTGCATAGGCTTTCATTCAAAAAAAGTATCATCATTTATGAATAGATAGCATAATCTTTATAATTGTCCTAAATATTTTTCCTCTGTATGGAGAGTTTGGAAAGGTATTAAACAGTAATAAGTTTAAGACTATATTACTTGACATGGTAGATTCTAAATAAGTATTGTCCAGAATTTGACAATAAATTGATATATAAAAACTTGGTTTCTAAATATATTTAAATATTTCTAGCCTAATTGGGCTATCATATAATCATGTTTCTTAGTAAACAATTTAGCTACCTCAATATGCAACTCTTCTATAATAGTTTCTACTAAACATGGTAACATCTCTTTCAATATTATCTTGAAAATCCAATTTCCAGTATTTGTTTTTAGATCTTCCTGTATTTTGTAGCTAAATGGTGAGCTATAGATTTCAGGACTAGCCACAGTGTGTTTCAAAATAACATTTTACTTAGGGCCTATTCTTGAGCATTTAGAAACGTAATCATAGATATTTATTTTGTGTGTGTGTGTGCAGTGTTTGGCCGGGGCCAGGTTCGAACCCACCATCTCCAGTATATGGGGCCAGCGCCCTACTCCTTGAGCCACAGGTGCCACCCAATCATGGATATTTTGAAACTACCCTTTGACTAGTAATTCTTCCTTTATTCCACTGTTTTGTTTATTTGGAGAGAAAATTCTTCTAGATTTAATGAAGGGAAGAATAACGCTAATTTGGAAATAATATTAGTACCATATTTCCATCACTTAGGTGCTACATATATACATATGCTTAATAAAATCATATATTATGGTTTTTTTGCATCACCTCCAGGCCCTGTTGGGGGTGAGGGGAGGGGACACAGAGCCAAAGTGATGTATGTCACTTCCAAGCCTTACCAGCACAGAATCTTCTGGAGTTACTCCCCCACCAGCACAGTGGCTGGTGAAGTTTGTCATGGCTGCCTTGTCAGAACCTGGTCCTGGAGTCACCAGGTTGAGCAGAGACCCCTGCTGACTGGCAACTGACATGTACGTATCCTGAACAAAAACTTAAGCCGCTGAGATTTGGGGGTCATTTGTTACTAAAGCATAACCTAATTTGGACTGACTGATACAGGCTCTTGGTTTTGCCAGTGTTAGATGACACTAGAGAATATTTGAGATGCAGCAAACACTGCTAGTCTTCGGCTTGGACGCCGCGGAGCTGCGCGCAGGCCGGGCACAGCGTCTCTGCGCTCTGCGCCCTGCTGGTGTGTGGCACCGGAGCCCATGAGTGTCCCTGCAGCCTCTTCGGAACACTGCCTTCCAGGGACTGGAGCCGCTGTCCTCTTTGGAGCAGACAAGCCAATGATTGACCGGCCAGTGAAGTCCCAGCTTCCTCAGATCCACAGAGGGCACCCTTGCCACGAACTGACATCCCCATGTTTCCTGGCAAGGTCAGTCTGAAGCTGCCCTTTGGGACCGTACCTGAGACCTCTCCCTTACTTACCTGCTTTTGCTTTCCATGTCCTGGTTTCCTGACTCCCTTCTAAGTTTCTCATGGGAATTCTTTTGTAATAAATCACTTGCATTATGTGGCTCCATGTTAGGGTCTGTTTGTTGGAAATCTTACCTAACACTGGGAATGAAATATATAGAAAGTGTAGTTTCATAATAACACTTCAGAGAGTATGTTTTGCTAATTTTAACTCATCATAGTATGTAAAAGGATATCACACTTGCCAATATTATTTTTGTGCTTTTAACCATTTAAACCAGGCATTTTACCATGTTTAATGTGCTGTCCTTGAGCAGAACAGAATATATTAGTGGTTAATTTTTTTTTTAGTAAGGCATGCTTCTTATATAGTCATTACATGGTTTCTCCACTTTGGGTAATGGATTTGTAATAATTCGTTGACTTTGATGCCCTTGGTAGTGTGCAGCAGTGTTATAGCTCACAGCAACTGCAAATCTTGGGTTCAAGTGATATTCTTGCTGCAGCCTCCCAAGTAGCTCGGATTACAAGCACCCGCCACAATGCCCAGCTATTTTTTAGAGACGTGGTCTCGCTCTTGCTCAGGCTGGTCTCGAACCCATGAACTCAGGCATTCCACCCTTCCTTGGCCTCCCAGAGGGGAGGGATTACAAGGGTGAGCCACCTTGCCCAGCCCTGCACAGTATAAACTGTTATGTCTCACTGGTAACAGTTACTGAACAAACTTCAGCTGTCTTCAAAACATTTCAATCCTCTACATGAGGGCTTGTCAGAATTTTTGTAAGTAAGAGACTTAGAATTATCTATAAATTTTTTTCAATTTCACAAAATTCCATTTTTGCCTAGTAGCTTTTCCATAAGACTGATCCAGGTTGATATCTTGGCTCAGTCAACTACTTGGTAATATTTTACAAAATATTCCACTTCTCTGGCCTTCCGTTTCCATCAGAAAAATGAAAGTATCCATTTCATATCACATGGTTATAGGAATTAAATGAAATAGCGTTTGTGAGCCAGGCATCATTCTGAGTGTGTTTTCAAAATCATCTGTTTGGAAAATCCTTGTGAAATATTCTAAGTGAACTTGAGAGTAGAGAGGGAGAGAGCTTTCAGATTAGAGGAAGAAAGGTGTTATTGGTAATGAGAATTCTTATTACCCCAATTTCAGTAGCTATGTGTACGGGAGTTTTAAAATAATGCTAGCCATGACTATTTCTCCTTTGGAATCTTAGATTTTTATTTGAGTTTATGATGTTTATCCCATCATGGGGGAAAAGCTGAAGATTTCTTTCATATAACTCAAGGCAACACATTTGACTAAATCCTATTTAGTTCTTTATTTCATTTGAACTTATTGACATATAACCTCTCTGTTTGAGCCCCTTGACCATCATCTTCTATCCCATAGGTGTTACTTCTAAGGTAGGCAGAGTATTGTTCTCCTATCTGCCAACTCCCTGCTTCTATTCCAAGAAAGCGGCTGTCAAGAGAGTTGCAAGCAGAGAGCAGAGGAATGGGCTGGTGCATTCTGTCAGGGAAGTCCCACCCACTGAAATTCTATAGGTGGAAACAGACCAGAAAAATTCTGGTAGCTATACTTGGTGGAAATCGCAGACTCTTAGGTGTGTTATTCACATATCAGGGAATGGAGCAAGGAGGACGGGAGAGCTGCCACCTCGGTAACCTGAGCTGCTCATTTAAATCCATGTAAGAGCACTGAGAAGTGACGTGGATGTGCTCAATAATTTAACTTCTAGCTACACATCTTGGAAAGGTAGCTTACTGTTATGCCTTTAGTCAGATCGAGACAGTTAATAATTAAGTCTTTACATGGTGGTTGATGCCTAAAAAGTGTATTCTGAAAGATTAAACCAATTAAAATGTTTTCATTTCCCCTTACCAGGAATTATTATGATAGTTTAGAAATGGCCAATTTTGGCCACTGATAGATGCGGCATAGCCTAGGAGGAGCTTCTGGTAAATTCTGGCTCACTTCCTCGTCTTAACAAGACACTCAAGAAAGACAGTGAGTTTTTATTCCTCGAAACATTTTTGTAATTGAATAAGATGCCTTAAGCTACTGTAGTCATTTTATGATCATGAGGGCATCATTTGGAGGACAGATCTGACACCCTGAAATCTTTGACAATGTTGTTAAGCTTCTGATTATACTGATCCTGAAGTGGTACTGTGAGAGACTTGTTATGTAAGGTAATACATTTTCCTATTGCTTAAGAAATTGGAATTGAATTTCTTGTCATTTGTGACCTTAGGTGTTTAAATCATTGCCTACTTTGGTTATTATTGGATTTGGGTTATATTTCATAATTATAACAGAATTAAACAAATCTTTATTGAGTTTATGCACTTTGCAAAAGACAGCCAGTGACAAAGAACACAGATGTAATGTTTTCAGAATTTGAAATAGAATATGTAACTGATCAATTAATCTGTGTTAGATGTAAACATGTGTTTCACCTAGAAAACAAGTTTGACCCAGTCTCACATGATCAAAGAAAGTTTTTCAAAGAATAAAATTTCTGTTTTGGGATAAAATGATGAAGAGATGTTGGCTAAGGACAAGAGGGGACAGCAGTCAGGGCTGTTGTGGCAAATGATAAGAAGCTATTAGCCACTGTGACCAGGCAGCCCTGTGGTTGTCCCAGCTCCAGTTATGTTAGGAGACTCAAGTCAACCTCATGAACAAACTGCTCAGTTTGGACGACCAGAAAGATGGAATTACTATTTGAAATTGTAAAATGGGAACAAAAATGTCAATGGGAATACAAAAAAGCTCAATTTTGGACGTGCTGATTATGAGATGGCAGTTCTATTTCCAGATGGGGTATTTCATAGAACATGGGGGATATACAAATCTGGAGTTCAGGGAAATTTCCTCAATTGTAGATACGTATTTGTGAGTTGCTATTATACATACATATAGTATTTAAGGTGAAGAGGTTGGATAAGATCTTTTTAAGAGTAATGATAGATAGAAAACAGAAAAAGTCCAAAGAACGAATTCCTGGGATCCCAATGTGCAGTGGTTGGGGAGACAAGAGAAAACCTGTGAAGAATGTAAAAATCAGCAGCGGTGCACGCAGGGTAAAAGTCAGAACATGGTTTTGGAAGTAGAAATGAAATATAAAAAGTGAAGAGGATAAAAGGGATTTATTTCCACACACCCCCACCAGCTTACTCCTGTTCCTAAATATTCATCCTTCCCTCCTGTGTTTGGGAATGGCTCTTTCAGACTCCTGCAGGGGCGGCCATCTTTTCCTTTCCTGTATTTTCCCATCAGCTTTGAGGTGGAAAAGAACAGCTTGAGCTAAATACAGAGGGTATGCTTTATTTGCTAAGTAAAAATGAGGAGAAAATTGAACAATATTGTAGAAAAATAAGCAAGTAATAACATACTGCTCTTATTTCAGTTCCAAGTGTCAAGAGGTTGGCTGGGGAACTAATGTCTCTGAAAGATAATAAGCTAGTCTTACAGAGCACGACCCTCCATTATAACCTTCCTTAACCAAGAGTGTTTCTGCCATCAAATAGTTCTAATCTGCTTATAGACATTCATGTTCTTCATGAAGTTCCATAATTGGAACTTTTGAAAGAAAGCTGGTTTTTAACTTTTTTGCTTTCACCATAATGCTGCCGTGTGACTAACAAAAGTTGTGGCAGGACATGGGTTATAGTTAGTGAACAAAATCTAGTAGTCAGGAAAGCTGAATCTTATACTTGAGTGGGTCATTAACAAGATGTCATAGGTGGAAGCAAGTAAGCTTTGAATTCAGACAGTCTGATTCTAGAACACCAACTCCCAAGCTGAGCTTGAACTGCCTCTTTGACTCCTGTGATGAACAAATTAACATGTGTGCATCCAGGTGTGGTGGCTCACGCCTGTAATCCTAGCACTCTGGGAGGCCAAGGAGGGTGGATTGCTTGAGTTCAGGAGTTCCAGACCAGTCTGAGCAAAAACGAGATCCCATTTCTACTAAAAAGTAGAAAAATTAGCCAAGTAGGCACCTTGTAGTCCCAGCTAGTAGGGAGGCTGAGGCAAGAGGATCACTTGAGCCCAGGAGCTTAAGGTTGCTGTGAGCTATAATGCCACTACACTCTAGTCTGGGTGACAGAGTGACATTATATTTTAAAAAAAAAGTTAACATGTCTGAAAGGGATTCAACAACTCTAAGAGTGTTGGACACACAATAGGTTAACTGTTTTCTTATTTCAAAGATCAACCAGAAACATCTGGACAGCGTTTACACTCTGGGTACTCCATTAAAAACTCCCTTCTAAAGAATTGTGTGTGTTTGGGTATGTGTGTTGTTTATATGCCTGCGTGTTTTTGTGAATATGTACATGTGTAAAATCCTGGTTGTCTAGGATCGATTTGTCAAATCTATTTAGGAAATGTGTTTCTTTCATAAGCACCCATTGGCCTTATTGTCACTAGATGGCAGAAACAGATTCTACTTCTGTGGGAAAACGAGAGTTCATTTTGCATTCGGGAAGGGCACAAAAAAGCTTCCCACAGACAATGTTTACAGGCTTTCTTTATTTTGACATTTCTTCTGAATACATTAATGTTTTTGGAAATTCCCTGTTAGGTCCCCTGCAGGGGTGTGTTGCAAAGTGATCTTGGCTTACACAGAAGAAGAACTGCTTGCATTATGTATTTTGCATTTCAGTTTATAATTTTAGAATCCAATACTACTTTATTCAAGGGGGGCAGAGAGTGGGAAGAGGGTAGAGTTAAACACTAAGAAAAATCAAGAAGCTATGTCGCATTGCCAGAGCACTCACTGCCACTGCAATATTTCATCTGAGCCAGAGATGCCTTTATTTTAATTCATTCTCTTTAGGGTAAGGAGAGTTGACAGGAAAGTTGTCAAAAATAAATATATTGTAAAATTCTTTATGTAAATTCCTATGCTGAAGAGAGATTCTTTTTCTTTCCCCATTTTCTCCAAATTAGTTATTGCTTCAGAGTGCTATTAGTTTCTCATAAAGATTAAATGAGTGGGGCAGGTACTGCATGGGAACAGAGTTTTCTCCTAGCCAAACAATTATTGATGTTTAGCTGCTTTATACACATGCCAATTACCGCCTTCCTTAAAAATACCCAAACAGAAGTGGCTTAATTCAGAGGAAACCATTAGAATGTGTTGAGGCTGAAATTATGGATGAAAGATTATGCCATATGTATCTGCTTCCATGTATCTTTAAAAATACTTTTAAAATAGTCTTAATGTTTAAAATTATTTTTGTTTCTTTTGAAAAATATTTTTAGCTTTGTTAGGATCCTATCCGATCCATGGACAGGACACTTTTAGTATTGTATTTACTTGCTTAAAATACAATTTGTAAATACTGTGTATATGTTTCCTGTAGTTGTGGCTGTGGGAATTCTAAGCCATAGGAAGAAATGCTTGGTGAATCCATTTGCATACCAATACCCAGAATGCTTTTCCAGCTCACTGCTATTTAATCTAAGTCAGCTGGTGTCAGAGCCCTGGGAGCAAACTGAATGATTTTGACATGCTTGTTTGTGCGTGCACTGAGTTCTTTTTCTGCACTAAGTACACAATGCAAACTCAAAATTTCATTTCTACTGTAATTTTTTTTATAAAAGACTTGCATATTTTTAAATGTCCATTTTTTTCAACTTTCTTTTAACCCTTCCTGTGAAATATGTTTCTAATTATTTTAGGGATGAAATTTTAATGGATGAATGAGTCAAAACTACTAACTACTAGTTTTACCTGGGATATACATTAAGTTGACTAACTTGTGATTCAGAATATAGGTGAGAAAATTGGAAGAATATGTTTGTCCATTTTGAAGAGATTAAGGTACTTTTACGGAGATCTGTGGGTTTGGTGGCTGGAAGGTGATGGGGTCTCATGCAAGTCAAAGATGCAAGTGAACTATTTTAAATTATTTTAAAATGGTATTGATCACAGGTAAGTGCTTGAGAGTTTGAAAGCATGAGTTGTCTGGAGAGTGTGCTGGGACTAGGGTCAAAGAGAAGTTAGCTGTGGCTACTTAATGATGTTAGGACCACCTATTAATGTATTAAGGTGCAGCGAGAGCATCATAGATATGCTTTTGAAAGGGTGCTACTTTTTTAAGAAGCATGTGGAGATGTTCATAGGTAAAAGAATATGATATCTAGAATTAGCTTTGAAATAACATGAGAGAGGGAGATATGAGTTGGGGTACAAATGAAATAAAATGGTCACTTGTTGGTAATTGTTGAATCTGGAAAATGGATACACAGAGATTCATTATACTTACTCTGTTTGCTCTCGTGTTTATTGAAAATGTTCTCTAACACAAGATTTTAAAAAGAAGAAATAAACCACAAATAATTTAAGCATTTTTTAGTCTATACTTTCCTTCTGAAAATGTTTTGATTTATGTTCTGGGTACTTTAGGTACTTTATCACACATAACTGTGTGAAGGAAATTTCGTCAGGTAATAGATAAGAAAAGAGAATCTATGCTGTCCCTCTATCTGCTTCTGCCATTATTTTGTCTTCCCTGGATCTGTAATCACCTTTTGTTGTCTAGACTCTACTCAGTGCTATTAAAACATTCTTTGACCTTCTACCAATTGTATTCAGTTTCTCATCTTCTTATTACTCAGAATCTCTCTTTTCTCTTTCATTAGATTATTCAAAGGATTGCTATTTATACTTTCTTTATTCTGTTCTTATCCAACCAGCTATTCTTTGAAAAAAAAAGTGAAAAAACATCACAGATCCAAAGAAGCAAATGATAAAATGAAAACCCATGCACTAATTGTCTACAAAGAAATATAATATTTTCAGTAACTTAGAATTTCTAATGTGTCTTTACTGTGTTATATGGTATATCACACAATAGAGTAGATGCTGTATTGAGTTTATTTTGTCTTTCACATTAGGGTTTTTACTGATTTACAACTATGTATGTATAACTACACAATACCCTTCGGTTTTATCTGCTTGACAGCATTTTGTACATTGAATCATCCTGCGGTGTTCATTTGGTATACTTTTCCCCTCAACTATCTTTTTGGGGGATTTATCTGTGTTGGCCATTTTTTACATATATTTACTTTTTTATAACTGTATGGTATTCCATCACATTCGTAATCCACACTATATTTATATATTTTGTGTTCATAAACATTTATGTTCATTTGTGCTATTAAAAAATAATGCTACACTCTCTATAACCCATGTAACAAGAAGCACTTGTTTCTTTTTGAAACGGAAAATGTTTTTGTGCCCATATATGGGGAAAAAAACCACCCTGTGATATCCCCAGCCCTGATTGGTACATTTTTCTGTGCCTCTGACCTCATAGGGAGCCATTGAGGCTGAAACCTATATGCAGAAAATGTTTTTGCATCCATATAAGGGAAAAAATCCCACCCTGTGTTATCCCCAGCCCTGATTGGTCCATTTCTCTGAGCCTCTGACCTCATAGAGAGCCATTGAGCCAAGGACTACATAAGCCCTGTCTGGGCCTGGGTCTTTGGTCATTTCAGCCCAGGAAGCTTCTTTCAGGGACCTGTGGACTTGACCTCAGACAGCGTGTTCCCTTGATCGTAGTTCTTGCAGTTATCCCAGTGAGTAGTTTAGCATAGTATACATAGTATTCTTAGCGTAGTGTTATTTGTTTTGTTAGCATAAGTTCACATATTATTTTTATCCTAGTTAGCTTTCATTACCAGTGTTAGCCTATTTAGTGCCCCAGTTAGTATAGTTTGTTAGTGTTTTTAAATTAGTGAGTATTAGTTGTTGTTGTTGATTAGTTATTTAGTGTAGCTTATCTAGCGTAGTGGTAGAGTAGTCAGGCTCTCCATGGAGCCTGGGGTGTCCTCCGTGTCTCTGGACAAGGAGGTCCTCCAGGACTATGAGTTCCTAAAGACCCTTGGCCAGGGCAGCTTCGCTGAGGTGAAGCTGGCCCAGCACCGTGGAACTGGCACTGAGGTGGCAGTGAAGATCATCAACAAACGCTTTCTTGCTGGCCTCATGACTGTGTCTGAAGAGACTGACATCATGAAGAGACTGGATCATCCCAACATTGTCAAGCTGCTGGAGGTCATAGAGGGTGAGGAAAACATGTACCTAATAATGGAACTTGCAGGAGGTGGTGACCTGTGTGACAGAATAATGACATCTGGTCAGATGGAGGACGGGGAGGCCCGAGCCATATTCTTGCAGCTCCTGAAAGCCGTGGAGTACCTTCACCAAAAGGGCATCATGCACAGGGACCTGAAGCTTGAGAACGTTCTATTGGATTCAGAAAACAATGTGAAACTAGCTGACTTTGGCAGTGCTGCAACCTTCAGCGAAGGTGAGACGTTCACAGACTTATGTGGGACCCCCATGTATTTGGCCCCTGAAGTTTTCCGGGGTGAGAACTACAAGGGACCAGAGGCAGAAATATGGAGCCTTGGGGTCATCCTGTATTCAATGGCATCCGGGCTCTTCCCATTCAACGGCTGGGACCTCAATGAACTGCAAAGGTCGATCTTAGGAGGCACCTATAGAACACCTGCTTTCACTTCCCCCAAATTAAAATCCTTTATCCAAAAGATCCTAACTTTTGACCCCAGTGAAAGACCCACACTCTGCCAGATGATGGAAGACCCCTGGATCCAGTCTGGGCAACAGAGCATGAGGTCATGCAGCGCAGTGACAGACATCCCACCAGAGGCGGCCACCCCACTGGAGGCCTTCACCCCATTGGAGGCCTTCACCCCACCAGAGGCTGCCACCCCACTGGAGACAGCCGCCCCACTGGAGGCCCCCACTCCATGAGAGGACACCACCCTACCAAAGGCGCCTACCCCACCAGAGGCCCCCACCCCACCTGAGGATGCCACTCCACTGGAGGCATCCACACCATTGGAGGCCGCCACCCCACCAGAGGCCCCCACCCCACTGGAGGCCCCCACTCCACCTGAGGATGCCACCCCACTGGAGGCCTCCACACCATTGCAGGCTGCCACCCCACCAGAGGCCCCTACTCCACCAGAGGATGCCACACCACTGGAGGTGTCCACACCATTGGAGGCCGCCACCCCACCAGAGGCCCTCACCCCACCAGAAACCCACACTCCACTAGAGGCCACCACCACACTGGAGACCGACACTTCACCAGAGACTGACACTCCACAGGAGGCCTCCATCACACTGGTGGCCACCGACCACCATCCCACAGGAGGTCACCACCGTACCAGTGGAGGACACACTACCAGAGGCCACCATCACACCAGAGATCGACACTTCACCAGAGGCCACCACCCCACTGGAGGCCACCACTGCACAGGAGACCAACACTTCATCGGAGGCCGCCACCCCACTGGAGGCCTCCATCCCATTGGACCCCGACACCTCACTGGATGCCTCCATCCCACCATTGGCCACCACCCCACAGGAGGTTGCCACCCCACCAGAGGCTGCCACCCCACCAGTGGGGGAAAACCTACCAGAGGCCACCACCCCACCAGAGGTGGACACACCACCAGAGACCTCCCCCACACTGATTCCCAGTGCCCCCCAACCTGGCCCTGTGTCCCCTCCCTCCAACACCAGCCACCTTAGGGGAGGCCTGACAGAAGACAGGGGACCTGAGGGAAGTCCCAGACAAGACCACTCCTTCCCAGCTGGGCAGGTAGTGGAGGACGAAGCGGGCCAGGGCCGGCGGGGGTGAGCTAGGAGGATTGTGAACTTCTTTCGCAGAATGTTCTGCCTCCCGCCAGCCCAAAAGAACCATTGCCGGAAGAAGGTGGTGCCTGGGACCAGCCAGGAGTCTTAAGGCTGAGACCAGGAGGCCTCCTCCTTTTATTTCTTATTGGATTTTCAATAAAGAGATTGAAATTGTAAAAAATAAAAATAAAAAAAATAATGCTACACATTTGTGTACAAATATGCACATTCTAAGGTCTGCATGTTCAAGGTGCAAAAATTATTCTGTGTTATCTCTGGGTCACAGAACATGTGACTGTTCTAGCTAAAGGAAGATTGTTTCCAGGAGTACAACATAACTGGCAGTGTAGAAGTATTCCGGTGGTTCCACGTTATTGTCTATACTTGATACTGTGAAAATGAAATAGTTTTGCAAATCTGCTGAGCTGGTATGTGAAAAATTAACTTACTGAACTTCCTCGATTCCTAATAACATCGAGCACTATTCCCTGTGTTTTGCCAGACACTCAGGTTTCCACCCGTGAATTGCCTCTCTAAGACATTTGACATTTATTTATTTTTCAGAGACAGAGTCTCACTCTGTTGCCCTCGGTAGGGTGCTATGGCATCACAGCTCACAGCAAACTCCAGTTCCTGGGCTTAGGCAATTCTTTTGTCTCAGCCTCTCGAGTAACTGGGACTACAGGCATCTGCCACGCCAGTCTATGTTTTTGTTGCAGTTCGGCTGGGACCCGGGTTTGAACCCACCACTCTTGGTATATGGGGCTGGCACACTACTCACTGAGCCACAGGCACTGCCCTTTTTATTTTGTTTTTTAACTTGATTGCATAGATTCTTAGGAATTCTAGTTACTCCTCAAAACATTTAACTTCAGTTGTATCTGCCATTAGGCTCATAAAGTTGCTGTTGAGGTCTTTACTGATTTCCATGTTCACACAACCAATGGAAAATTCCAGTCTTTGTTTTACTTGATTTTTGATTTCTCAGTTGCATTTAACAGCTCCTTTCTGCCTGGACATCCTGCTCTCTTGATTTTTCTCTTCCCTTTCTAACTTTCATTTCCAGCTTTCTGTCAGCTTCTTTTCTACTCTCTCTTTTTAAACCAATCTCTATAACCAGTGTTCTGTAGGACTCCATCCTGAACTCACCTCATTATTCACTAGCTCCCCAGGACTTCTGCTTGAATGGCCAAGTAGCTTCTTCTGTCTACAACCTGAAATGTGTTCTTTTTACCATCTACAAACTCTTTCTTCCCTCCCTCTCACCCAATCCCCATCGGATGTAACACTTACTTGATATTTGACATGTTTCAGGGTAATGAAAATTATTCTGGGAGATCTTCCTCAATTTCGTGATCCAAATTCTGTGGTTTCTTAGAAGCCTGTGCTTTGCTTATACATCTAGCCATTTGTGAGATTGTTTCATGAATACATGCCCCACTGGATTCAAAACTTCATGTGTACAAACTCGGACTTTGCCTTACAAATGCAAACAATGTAACCCAATTGAACGCACTCTCATAGTAATCTGCAAAGGTGTTGACTCTGTACTTGAGTGGTGACACTTGCATGCCCTGAGCCCAGTATAGTTGCTGATTTATAGGAGGGTCTTAATAAATCTTGAATGGAAGAATAAAAAAACTCAAGGCTACTGCTTGGGAAAGATGGTTGGTAACTAAATGGAATGTAATGAGAAATAGAAGTTATGGGAGAGATAAAGAGTTTGGTTTGGACACATGAATTCAAAGTTCTTTTGAGCAGGATATTCCAGTAGAGACACGGCTGTTTGCTTTCACACGTGGATCTGAACCGAAGCGAGCGGTGTGGGCTACGACTGTTGATGGGGATGTTATAAATGGATGGGAGATAAGTGATAAAATGGGGAAAGAAATGGCCCAAGGCCTTTTTGAACCCTGAAAAAGTGGACCACGCACAGATGTGAACGTCCTTAGGTGGTGATATGATCTAATCTAGCACTTTCCTCTTCATGGGCAGATTAACTTGGCCACAAACATTAGGCTTGAGAGACGGTGACTTTCAGAAATAAAACTTAATTGTGTAACCTCTCTGAGAATTTCTCCTTCATATTTCTATGCAATTTATCAAGGACAGTCTACTGTCTGTACAACAGCAGCAAGTGTGCCTGTGTGTGTTAATGATTTTGTTTTTAATCATTTGACTTTTCTTCTCAAAGCCCTTCATGGCTCCCTAACCGTTCAGATAAACTCCAAAGTCAGTGTGTCCGAGCCCGTGAGGCCCACTGCCTCCTTCCACTTGCCTTTGTTCTCACTTGCCTTCTTCCTGCCTGCTTCCTTATTCTTCAAAAAAAATTTTTTTAATATTATAGTGGTATAAACGTTTTTGGTTACGTGGGTCACTTTTGCAATGCTCAAGTCAGGGTTGTAAGTATGCTCGTCCCCAGATAGTGTTCTCTGCACCTGTTATTGCCCACCCCCGGATTGATTTCCATTGAGTTTAACTTCTCTGCATACATGCGTGTGCTCATGAGTCAGTTTTAATTTAATAATGAGTACGTGTGGTGTTTGTTTTTATCCTTTAGATACTTCACTTATGCTAATGGTGTCCTGTTTCATATACATTATTGGAAAAGCCTTTAAGTCATCCTTCTTCTTGGCCGAGTAGTATTTTATGGTATACATATGCCACATTTTGTTAATCCACACGTGAATTCATAAGCCCCTGTGTTGATTCAACATATCTGCAGGAGTGAATTGTGCTGCAATAAATATTTGAATGCAGGTGTCTTTTTAATAAAATGACTTTTTTTCCTTTGGGTAAATACCTGGTAGTGGGATTGCTGGATTAAATGGTAGATCTACTTTTAGTTCTTTGAGTAATCTCCATACTTTTTTCCACAGATATTACACTAATTTTGAGTTCTTCCAACACTTGAATAAGCATTCTTTTCTCTGTGTCTACATTCTAACTAAGGTAAAGAATATCTCATTGTGGTTTTAAACTGCATCTTGCTAATGATTAGTGATGTTAAACTTTTTAATATGTTTATTGGCTTTTTGTTTATAATCTTTTGAAAAGTTTCTGCTTATGCTTTATGCCCATTGTTTAAATGGTTTTTTTTTCCTTGCTAATTTGCTTGAGTTCTTTGTAGAACCTGGCAATTAGCCCTTTACTGGTTACATAGCTTATGAACATTCTCTCTCATTCTGCAGTTTTTTGTTGCTCTGTTGATTATTTCCTTGGCTGAGAAGAAACTTTGTAATTTAACTGAGTCCAATTTATTTATTTTGGTTGTTTCTATGATTGCCATTGGAGTTTTCTTCATAAATCCTTTGCCCAGTCCTATAACTAGAATAATTTTTTTCTAGTAGTTTCTTCTAGAATTCTTATGCTTCTATTCCTTGAACTTAAATATTTTATCCATCTTGACTTAATTTTTGTGAGTAGTGAGAGATATGGGTCCTGTTTATTCTTCTGTGTGTGGCCATTTAATTTTCCCAGAACCATTTATTAAATAAGGATTCTTTTCTCCAATATATAGTGTTGTCTGCTTTGTCAAAGATCAGTCGGCTGTGTGTGGCTGTATAGTTTGAAGTATACTAATATGTCACCTCCAGATTTTTTTATTTTTGCTTAAGATTGCTTTGGCTATACAGGTTATTTTCTGGTCCAAACAAAGTGCATAATTATTTTGTCTAGATTTATGAAATATCATGTTGGCATTTTGATAGGCATTGCCTTGAATCTATAAATCCCTTGGGGTGATAGGGACATTTTAACAATGTTAATTCTACCCATCTGTGAGCATGGTATGTTTTTCAATTTGATTGTGTCATTTGTAATTTCTTTACTCAGTGTTTCATAGTTGTCTTTGTAGAGATATTTCATCTTCTTGATTAAGTATATTCTTAGGGTTTTTGTGGTTAGTATTTTAAATTGTATTGAGTCTTTGATTTGAGGTTTGGCTTTATGCTACTGATTTGAGTACACTGATTTTGCTGAATTTATTTCTCAATTCCAGGATTCTTTAGGTGGAATTTTTGGAGTTTTCTAGATATAAGATCCTATCATCCGCTCAATGCAATAGTTGGATGCCTTCTTTTCCAAACTGGATCTTTTAATTTCTTTCTCTTGACTGATTGCTCTGGCTGTTGGAAAGAAGTAC
The DNA here is from genome assembly GCA_963574655.1 of Perodicticus potto. Taxonomy (NCBI): domain Eukaryota; kingdom Metazoa; phylum Chordata; class Mammalia; order Primates; family Lorisidae; genus Perodicticus; species Perodicticus potto. The sequence continues at coordinate 68,082 of CAUYRH010025685.1, forward strand.
TAACGAGAGATATTCTTGTCTTGTTCCTAATGGGAAAGCTTTTAACTTTTTCCCTTTAGTGTGACGTTGGCTGTGGGTTTGCCATATATGGCTTCTATAATTTTGGGATATATTCCTTCTTCATTGAGAGTTTTTATCATAAAAGAGTGCTAAATTTTGTTGAATGATTTGTTATGCATCTGTTGAGATAATTATATGATCTTTGTTTTTGCTTCTGTTTATGTGATAAATCACATTTATTGATATATATATGTTGAAACTGAGAGGACAAGAGTGATTCCATTTAGTAATCCACCGCCATCTTAGCCTAATCTTAACCTACTGCCCTAGATTCCAGGAAAAACCCCAAGCACCTGCACCCTGGCTCCAGCCAATTAAGTTTCAGCAGGAAAGTCCCCAAACCCCCAGTGGAAAGCCCTCGAAACCCCAGTTAACTGCCCAGCCCATCTTGGCCAATAGAGCAGCATAAGAAGTAGGTTAGCCAACCTCATGCTTGCTAGAATGGAAACCCCACTCCCCCTTTGTAACCACAATAAAAACCCCTGCAACCCAAGAGTCGGAGCTCTCAGACTGGATCTGCTGCATCAGAGCCCCTGAGAGAACAGGCTCAAGCTTGAATAAAGGCTCTTTGCTTTTGCTCAGACTCAGCTCCCTGGTGGTCTTTGGGGATTTCGAGGTCTGGGCATAACAAAACATCCTTGCATCCCTGAGATGAAGCCCACATAGTCATGGTGGATTATTTTTCTTGATTGCTGTTGAATTCAGTTTGCAGGTATACTACTGAAATGTTTCAAGGAACCAGAAAAAGTAGAGCAAACCAAACCCAAGTCAACAGAGGAAAAGAAATAACAGTAGTCACAGCAGAACTAAATAAAATACATACCAGAAATTTAGGCAGAAGATCAATGAAACAAAGTTTGTTCTTTGAAAAGACAAAGTGATAGTCCTCTTGCTAGATTAACCAGGAAAATAAGAGAAAGACTCAAATAAGCTCAGTCAGAAATGGAAAAGAAGATATTACTATTTATACCATAGAAATGAAAAAAATCTCATCTATGAAAATCTTTATGCATATAAACTCAAAAATGTAGAGAAAATGGAAACATTCCTGGAAACACACAACTTTCCAAGTCTCGATCAGGAAGAAAGAATTCTTAAACAGATCAGTAATGAGCAATGAGTTTGAAGCAGCAATAACAAAATCTTCCAGCAGAAAAAGCCCATTACCAAGTAGATTCACACGCAAATTTTATCAGACCTACAAAAAAGAGTTGGTACCTGTACTGTAGAAATGATGATTCCATTACATCAAGAAGGAGGAGTTCCTCCCCAACTCATTCTATAAAGCTGGTATGGACATTTTAACAACGTGATTCTACTAATTAACCAAAGCCAGGAAAGGATGCAACAGGAAAAGAAAACTATAGATCAATATCTCTCATGAACATAGATGCAGAACTCCGGCCTGCTTTCTCATTGGCTCTGGCCTCCTGGGCTCCTTCAGTCTTCTCTGTGATGCTCAGGGCCCTCCTGCCTCCGGCCATCTGCCTTGCTGCTGCCTCCTGCTAGGACACATTCCCCTTGTATATTTGCATAAATTGCATCCACCTTCCTTCATGACTCTGGTCAAATGTCACCTTCATTGAATGGCTTAACTTGACTACCTAAAAAGAGCAAATTGTACTGTCACACTCTGTCTTCTTTGCTGTTTTAACTTCCTTTTTACCTCTTGTCTTTTCCCCATCCCTCCCCTTATATAATAAGGTTAATGAGATTATAGATCTTGGTGTTTATTTATGTAATCTCAGCACTTATAATAACAATGTTTAGCACTTGTTAAATGCTTAGAAAGTGAATAAAAGTACCATAAAAGACACTAGGTGTACAGAAGAGATGTGACATGCTGGTTAAGTGCAGGAATTTTGAAGTCATTTCTGCCTGTGTGACCCCATGACTCACTCACTAGTTGGGCAAATTATGTCACACCTTAGTATTTCATTTACCTTATGTTTAAACCAAGGATCAGAATTCCATTCACTTTATGGCGTTGTCATAAGGATGAAAAAAATTTTACACGGAAAACCCTGTTCTAAAAGCTAATTTTCATGCCTAGTACACAGTAAGCACTCGATTAAGTATTTAATCATTATTATTATTAGCAGCCAAAATCAATGCAATTTATGGATTTCACCATTTGTTTATGAAATATTTATTGAGTCCTAGTACATGGTAGGCATATTGCTGAAGATTTGGGTTACAATGATTAATAGCATACAACACTGCCTCAAACTACTTCATGAGAACACAGGCTAAAGATGTATTTATCATTTAAATAATTTTGAATTAACCTGCAATTTGTTAACAAGTGCCCCAAACTCAAACACAGTTTTGAAGAATAGCATTTATTTCTTTTTACTTTATATATCTGTGAACAGCAATTCAAATTCGCACCAGGGTTTAGCAAGTTGATATTTATTAAAACTTTCTAACTTTGGTCAAATTTCCCTTCAGCTCATGTGCTATTGATTCTCAGCTCAATGAACAGGGACATAAAAAATCTTCTAATAATTACACTCCCACTCCAAAATCTGTGGTTTACAAACGTAGGAAACAGTCGATGATAGATTCAAGATACTGCCCCTTTATCATTTATCTTTCTTTAAATGTTATCCATCTTTGCATTTTTTTCCTTGTGTGTCGAGGTAGCAATACGTAGATGTGGCTCATGCCTTAAAATAACTTGTACAGACATGTGCAAAACTATTCAGCCCCACCTCACTCTCCCCCACCGCCTACCTACCTCTCAACCCAGGCATGGGTTTTACTCAGCACCAATCAACACCTTGTGGAGTCAAACAAAGCGTACAACAAACACTGTAAATAAAGCAGTCTAATGAACTTCTTTTTTATTAAATCCTTTAAATCTCTTATTATGTGTTGCTTTATCCCTCATTTGTCACTCAGGAGTTTCATTTGTTTGTGTTGGCTGCTGAACATTTTCTGTGTTCAGCAGTATATCATTTAATGCTAATTTTCTCCATGTTGAAAAAAATAAAATTAATTTTTAAAAAGCAAGTGAAAGGGCTATCATTATAGCAGTTCTGATATGTTTTCCAGGAAGTTAGCAATACATCTGGTCTTATGAGTAGTTGTTAAAATTTAGGCAGCATTAAACAGTTTCCTTTTCCCACCCCAATCCCTCAAACAGAATCATGTGTACCAGTTGCTAGTAGGAATCTAAAATGTACATTTGAGAATCATTCTTTGGATCCTGAAAGTTTTTTAATCTTTTAGAATTCCATGTTCACATAGAAATTATAATGAAGGAATATAGCCTCAACATTTGATGATTCTATCATTCTGTTTCCTGAAATATTAGTGACCCTGCAGAATTACAATCTGGGTGCCTGTTAGGGCAAGAGCATTGTGTCATAGGCACCTACAGGAATGCCAAAGATAAAGGTCACTTATCTTAAACATTTCCCTAGAAAATTCCATAAGAAAATGAATTTAGACCTGTGACTAGTCTAATAAAAATATAGTTTTAATTATAAAATTTAGGAATTAAAAGACTATTATTGAATTAATTGGGGTTTCATTGCCACCCATATTTTCTTAATAGGAGGACAAATAACTGAAGAAAATAATTTAATCTCATTAAGTTCTTTCTTTGATATCAGAAACCCTTAGTGTATACATATATATTTTTTATTTCCAATTGAGTTTGTCAGCCAGGGGCCAACTTTCTACTGGATGTGTTGTTAGTGATAAGGATATTTTGGCTTTTGCCAGTATCAAATTATTACTGAGCTCTTCTAAATAGTGCCAGGCTTTTTTAACAGCTTTAGCCAGAGATATATCACTCCTTCCATTTTTAATTTATTTTTGCATCAGTAGGCTTCAACTTCCTCCAAAAGATCACATGAGGGAAGCCTCCTCATTGTTTTAAATAAAAAAAGCTTACCATGGTCAATAGCAAGCTAGGTACAAGGCTCATGACTGAAAGGCTGATGAAACTCCTAGGGTTGAGTCGGGGATTTAGATACTTTGTTTAAACCAAGAGGAGAAAGTAGCTTCAATCCTGGGAAAAGAGAAGGCTTTCTGCCAGTGCACATTCTTTAGGTAGCTGCTAGGACCCAGGCTCCCCCAGATGAAAAAGACAAACTACTCCCAGTCAAGAAACTCACAGCCTTGAGCTGAACAAAGGCAAGTGAGCAATCCTTTAACAGGTGATGTTTCCAGTACTCTTGGAGACACCACAAAGGGCCCACAGAGAGAATTTAGCCGTGCCTGTTCTCAGAGACAGCTTCTGGCTGAATGCTGACGAATTTAGGAGAAAGAGGATATTCCAAGGACCTTCAAAGAAGAGGAAAACGTGAACCCACCAGAAACCATGATGGGTCTGGTAAGTCTGGACCAGAAAGATACAGGAGAGAGCTGGGAAATAGCATTGGAAGGGGCTTTGAAAAATGTGACTTCATGCTAGAGACTGTAGGAACCATGGAGATTGTAGCCCATTCTAACTGCATTTTGAAACATAGATTGGAATTGGAATGGTACTGATCTAATCATGGTGAGACATCAAAAGAAAACTAAAAAGGGAGAAAGCAGAAGGGACATGGCAGGAAGAATAGCCAAGCTGCTTAAGGTAACTGATTTGCTGGAGAATGAAAGGAAAGGAGAAGCAGGTGTCCAAGTCGGGCAGCAAATTCAAGGGCAGCACCATTTTGACATATGGAGGGAGAAAACATAGAAGGATAAAAGAAGATTTGTAGCTGAAGCACATTTAGCTGGAGGCTAACTGGATAAAAATGGGCAGTGAGAAGTTAGTAACAGAGATGTGTAGCTCTAGAACAAGATCTGCTAAGATATGGGGCGGTGCCTGTGGCTCTGTGGGTAGAGGTTCCAACCCAGCCCCCAACAAACTGCAACAACAACAACAACAACAACAACAAAAAGATACAAAATATCTGAAGTTGCCAGAAGTAGGAGGGAGAATATACAAGGTGAGCAAAGCAAAAGTAAAAATGGACTAAGAAGGGAACATTGGAGAACTCTGAGGCTGACCAGTTTTGCATACAGGAAGATCTCAAGTATTTAGAGGAACCAAGAAAATGTTGGTAATTTATGGGAGAAAAACTTCTAAAGATGTGGTAGTGGTAAATACCAGGAGGGATAATTAAGTCCCTGAACTCAACCTAGAAAAATTGCTTTGAAGGGTGGACGAGGCGAGGGCAACCGTGCATAGCTTCCCGAAGGGAGTCCTTCAAAGACCAGTGCAGTGATACTGAGCAAGGAGATAAGTGTCTCTTTCTCTTGGTGGCTAGAAAGTAATTCTTGATTTTTTTTTGTTTTGTAGAGTCAGCGTCACTTTATCGCCCTCGGTAGAGTGCCATGACATCACACAGCTCACAGCAACCTCCAACTCCTGGGCTTAGGTGATTCTCCTGCCTCAGCCTCCCCAGTAGCTCCCCAGTAGCTGGCACTACAGGGACCCATCATAACGCCTGGCTACTTTTTTGTTGCAGTTCTGCAGGGACTGGGTTCGAACTCGCCACCCTCGGTATATGAGGCCAGCACCCTACTCACGGAGCCACAGGTGCTCCGTGCTTTTGATCTTAACAAAAGAAATTTTAGCAAACAGGTGTCACATTTTAGTGGTTAAGTGTGACTGGGAATTGGGGAATTTGAAACAGTGGATGTGTATTAGTTTTTAAGAAGCTTGACTCTGAAAGAAACTAGGAATTTAAGGAAAAAAAAATCAGACATTGGGAAACCAAGAAATGTTTTCATCTATCCTAATTATCTTCTAATTATCTTCCTTTTCTTTTTCAAATGGGAAGATGATTGAAAGAACCTACTTGAGAGGAAAGACATTAAATAAATCAATTGCATGTAACAATCTTACTAATTTTAAAAAATAACATATCCAATGCTGATAAAAGTAGAATGGTATCTTTCTGAATGAAGATAATCCTTAATTTTAAAAATTTTATGAAAATATTCCTATTTTTCTGTTCTGATGTCGGTCAGTAAAAATTGATCAGTGAGCACAGCCCCTGATCTAGACTGGAGGTGAAGGTATGTTCTTGAAGGGAAAGAGGGACTTATTTTTCTTGACACACCTTACATAGGATAAGGAGAAATCATTTTTGAAAAATGGTAATAAAGGCCATTCTAATGAGGGTAAGGTGATAGCTTATTGGTTTTAATTTGGATTTCCCTGATGATTTATAATGCTGAGCATTTTTCATGTGTTTATTGATCATTTGTTTACCTTCTTTTTTTTTTTAAATTATTTTTTATTGAGTCATAACTGTGTACAATAATTCAGTCATGGAGTACAGTGTGCAGGCTTCACATACAATCGGAGATATTTTTATCAACCTGATTAATATAACATTCATGATATTTTCTCATTTACTATGTGAAA
>CAUYRH010025686.1:0-24933 GCA_963574655.1 Perodicticus potto
AGGGCGTCCGTCAGGACGGATCGACGGAGAGCACGGACGGGAGGGTGCGCGGGTGTGTGGTGGGAGGGAGGGTGGGTGGATGGCAGGAAGGAAGGATGGAAGGAGAGAAAGGAAGTGAGGGAGAGAGGGAGAGACGATGGAGGGAAGGAGGGAGGGAGGGAGGAAGGAAGGAAGGAAGGAGAGAAGGAGAGAAGGACGTGAGGGAGAGAGGGAGAGACGATGGAGGGAGGGAGGGAGGGAGGAAGGAAGGAGAGAAGGAGAGAAAGGAAGTGAGGGAGAGACGATGGAGGGAGGGAGGGAGGGAGGAAGGAAGGAAGGAAGGAAGGAAGGAAGGAATGAATGAATGAATGGATGGATGGATGGAGGGACAGTCTCTGATTTGTTTCTGCCCCTCTTCTGGGTTCTAGTCACCCAGTTGTCTTCCCCAGAGGCAACAGTGTTACTTACAGGCTCTTAAGAATTGTCACCTCATGTTCCACGCACATACACGCCATCATATTTATGCATTTTCTCTCCTTCACAGACAAAGGTCCTGGGCATCGGATTGTGCATCTTGCCTGCCTGCTTAACTCGGAGATTGTCTCAGATGTGCGCACGAAGTCTGCTCCTTCCTCGTAGCGCTGATGCGGTTCCTACCCCAGCGCAGGCGCGCACACAGGGGCCGCAGGTCCTGCTCGCAGCGCCCAGTTGCCGGGTACTCAGGCCGCTTCCTGTTTATTTGGCCTTTTCAGCCGAGAAAGCAATAAACACTCTTGCACCTATGACATTTTGAACACGTTGAAGATTGTGTCTGGGGTGGAATTGTGGTTGAGTGGTAGCTGCACGTGCGGTTGTGATCGCTGTTGCCAGTCGCTCTGAACCGAGGTGGCACCAGCCTCGGGCCGCGGAGTAGGAAGACACCGCTCAGCCTGGACGGCGCGGGGAAGTCCTTGAACTTTGATTGTCTGCCAATCCTGTCCGTGAAAAGATGGTGCCTCTGTGAAGGTTCATGCTGCGTGTCTTTTCTCAAAAGTGAAGCTGAGCAGTTTATTTTTACATGGCTCAGAGGTATGAGGTCAGACAAGTAAGTTGGCGAACTCGTCCTAGATAAAGCGCTCCATCCTCACTGCCCAGTGTGTCGCTATGGTCACCTTTGAGATACTCCCCTGGCAAGTGCCTGGTCCGCCCTTCAGAGCAATTTTGGATCTCTTTTTCTGGAATGGCCATCAGAGTTGTCATCAATGAGGTTGACAATGAAGTTCTCCAACTCACCCTAGAAAAAGCGCTTTGAAGGGTAGACTGGGCCCGGACATGGGTGGACAGCTTCCCAAGGGGGGCCCTGGAAGGGGCCGCTGGTGTTTGATACTCAGCAATGAGGTGTATGGCACTTTTTCTATTTGTCCAACCTCGTATTTTCTTTCTGTTCACTATCGTTTAGTTCGTTTGCCTATTTTTCTATTAAGTTAGCTTTTCTTTCTTATTGATTGGTACATAGAGCCCTTTAAGGACCAGGAAATGAGCTGTAGTCTGAAATGTGAAGTGCTAATGCTTTGCCCTAGTTTTCTGTTTGTCTTTGAACGTTGGTGATGGGTAAAACAAAATAGTATTATATTTTTACTTAAAGCCTAGAAATGTACATTATTCATCAAGCTTTTGATGCCACACAAAGCCTTTCTGCGTGGAGGTCACTTCTAGCCTGCCTTTTTTGAGGAACCCCAGAAGTCACAGCACAACATGTCTTGTTGTACCAGTGTTTGAATTTTGTTTCTTTTCAAAGGAGGAATAATTTAAAACATTTTAAAACCTACCTGAATGCTGGATTTTTGTTAAATCTCTTAAAAAAGAAAAAGTTATTTTCTTATACCCTTATACATATATATACATACATATATATATATATATATTTGAGACAGAGTATTACTCTGCTGCCCGGGCTAGAGTACCATGGCATAAGCCTAACTCACAGCAACCTCAGACTCCTGAGTTCAGGTGATCCTCCTGCTTCAGCCTCCCGAGTAGCTGGAACTAAAGATACCCACCACAATGCTTGGCTGATTTTTTTCTATATTTTTAGTAGAAATAGGGTCTTACTGTTGCTCAGTCTGGTCTGAAATGCCTGAGCTTAAGGGAGCTTCCTGCCTTGGCCTCTCAGAGTGCTAGGATTACAGGCATGAGCCACTCCCCTGGGCAAATATACAGAGGATGCCGCCCTAAAATAAATAAATAAAATGTGTGCACATTTTAAGAAAGGAAAAAATTGTAAAATTTTGCCATTGTAAAATTCAAGTCACATTTGACTTCTGAAATTCTAAGAGACACAAGATACAATGTAACAAATGTCATCAGCATATATTCAGTATTACAATTTCAATACAGTTTTTCCTGTTTTAAAATGTGTATTTGTTTTTTGGCACCCTGTGTGTGTGTTTTAAGTGATTCACCTTTACTGTCTCTTTTAAAAAATCTGACTTAATTTTCCTGGAAATGATGGCTTTTCCTTGCACACTTATAACACATTACTTCCCCTAAAGTTTAATTAAATGATCTAATTATGCTGGCAGGTACAACAAAATAAGCAGGTTTGGGAACAAACACAAGTGACTTCTGGTAATTCGGTACCTTAACTAGTGGAAGGAGATGTGCCCTGGTGAGGGGAAGAGTTTGGCCCAGAGTGTCCCTGGGCTATGGGCTACGATGAAAAAGATAGGGAGTATTAGTTACTCCAGCCAGCTTGGGACATGGAGGTCAGTTCGAAGAGTTGCCACATCAGTGGTGAAAATCGTTTAGGGTGAGAGGAGTCACTGGCTGAAAGTCCCCCAGGTGTCAACCCTTTGGGGCACCATCTTTATTGAGTATTTACCCATTTGTCTCACCAATTTGAACCACATCACAGGTTTCTCTCACTTCTTCATTCCCATTTTAAAGACAAGGAAACTAAGGTCCAGAGAGGGAATATAATTTGTCCAAGGTGGTATTGGAAATAGCTGCTATAGCTTCACATGTTTGATGGAAGAGAAATAGGATGAAAGAAAAATAAAGTCACAGGAGATTCTTGTTTTCACATTTGGTGGTGGTGATTGTTTCCCACAGAGGATATCACAAACACTTTTCTTTTAAAAACAGAAATTAAAAATCGGGTAGAGATAGGCGAATGTTGATGAAGTATACATAAGGTGTAAAAAGTGGAAATTAGGGAACTCTTCACATTCAGTTAAAAAAAAAACTAGCCTGGAGGCCTTGGCTCTCTCCCCTGCCCTCCCAGGCCTCATTCCTTCCTTCTCTGATGGAGTAGCCACCATCCTGACTCCCATTTATCAGCCCTTGTTTTACTTAGTAATTTTATTACATTTGTTTGTAAGCCTCAACAATATACCATCTACTTTTGTCTATTTTTTAATTTCATTTTTTATTTATGCATAAAAGATACACATATGTTCAGGGTCCATGTGATAATTTAATACATTCGTATAATTTGTAAAGATCAAGTCAGAGTAATGGGGATATCTATCACCTTAAATATTTGTCTTTTCTTCTTGCTGGAAACATGCGAATTATTCTCTTCTAGCTACTTTGAAATGTACAATAGATTATTGTAAACTATAGTCACCCCACTGATCTATCAAACACTAGGTTTTATTCCTTCTATCAAACTGTGCATTTGTACCCATCCATCAACTTCTCTTCATCCTCCCTCCCCCGCCACCCACCTTTCGTCTATTTTTAAGCTATCAATAAACAGAATCGGCCTGATGGATTTTGGGGAGACTTGCCTTTTTCTCTTAATAAGATGCCGTGAGCTGTGCCTCTCATGCCCGAGGCAGTAGCTGTGCCTCTCATCCCCAGTGTTAATGAGAGTGCCCTGTCCATCATGTGGTCGAAATAACTTCCAACCAGGGGTAGCGGTCACTTTTCAACTGCACCTGACTTTGCCATGGGATTTGTTAAGGCCATCCTTCCTGCAGAGGCCCAGACTGGAGAGTTTGGTGGCCACTTTGCTAACAGGTGCAAGACTCTTAGACTCTGTCCCCCATGCAGGTGTGTGGCTAAGAGACCCTCAAAGGAGCAAACCTCCAAGCAGGATTATAAAGGTACCTCGTCTCAACTCAGTCATCTCTGCTGTACAGCCTCCTGTGGATCCTCTTGCCCCAAGTGGACATCACAGTCCAGGACACGTGTCTTGTCTATTCCTATAGCCTAGCTCCAACAGGGGATAGAGCAGAGCTCAGTAATATTCAGTGATGAAGGGAAGGTAGGAAGGGAGGGAGGAAGTCACCCTGCATCCATACATTGCCTTTCTTTCCCTCTGTCCCCCTGCGCGTTCTCTGCCTTTCTCTACACCAACTCTGTCCACCTTGCAAACACTTATAAGATCAGACAATTAAGTTCACCAATTCAAATACTAGAAAAAGTGCTACATACCTCCCCGCTGAATACACCAGGGCACCTTCAAAGTACTCCCCTTGGGAAGCTATGCACTGCTGCCAGCACCTTGTCCACCCTTCAAAGCAATTTTGGAGCTCTTTTTTCTGGAATGGCCAACAGATCTGGTGTTGTGGTCTGACAATTAAATTCATGAACTTGCCACCAGGCATTTACATTTACAGCAATGTACCAACAACTTGACAAGGCTTTATAACTTTGGTATATCAGCGTCTCGTGCCTGCATTTGTGTTGATGTGTAGAGGTGTCTTGCTGAGCAGCATGCATTATAGTTTTGTCTTTTTGTGTGCCATATGATGATGGCTTGACTCTCATCAAGTCAGCCCATAAATATTAATCATGATTCATCCTCTACACAACAGGCCTGGCTCTGGACTAGGCCCAGACACAGCCAGGGGGTGCAGGAAAAAAAATGAATTATTTTACTATTATCACTATAAATAACCTGTAGTAATCACTTGTTATGTTCTGTGCATGCTTCCAAGGGCTTCAGACATTTTAACTCATTTAATACTGAAAGCACAGTATGACATAAGCACTGTTGTTAACTGCATTTTGCAGAAAGGTAAATTGAGGCAGGAAGATCTTAAAGAACTTGTTCAAAAAGTCACAGACGTTATAAGAGAAGGGGGAGCTAGTACGTATTAAGGTCTGTTACAGGCTGGGCAATTCAACTGAATCCATGCACTCTTTCTATGAAGTAGGTCATGTTCTTGCTCCCGTTTTACAAAAGCATGTTCTTACTTACATTTTACAAAGAAATAGAGGCTCAGAGGAGGAAGTGATAATAAGCCTACATAGCTAGGAAATGGGAAATTTGGACTGTGAGCCCAGGTGTGCTGGCTCTCAAGTCTCCTCATTTGACCAGCTGGTTGCATCTCAGCTAAGTCCAGTGGAGTCCCCCAAGACAGGGTCACCTGGAAACTCCTGAGATGTGCCAGGTACGGCTACAAGCTCCATAGTAGGCAAGTCAGTCCAAGAAGTTTCTTAGGCCCCTCATGAAGGTCCAGGGATGGGGACCTGGGATGAGTCAATTAATACTGTGGTGGCTGGGACCTCCATATAAATGGAGAATGCCACAGGGCTGTGTGTTCTGGGTGACATCAGAGCTCCTATTTCATCCTGATCTCTCCAGATTAAAGAGAAGGGAATTGACTCAGTGTTAGGAAAGGCAGCTTCATAATTTCCCCAGCTGCACCACGCAGATGTGGCCATGGTTGAGTTAGCTAATTCTGGAAAGTTCCTCCAAGCCATCCAAAGAAGCCTCATCATGGTCGGGTTGATGGGGCTAATGCGCAGGCAGAAGCTTCCGGATCTCAGAATGGGCTCCAAGGCTCAGCAGCAGAGAGAAAAAGGCCTTATTGAGTAGCCGCAGCAGTTGCTGAGGAGAACGGAATTAGCCCCAGACTTTTGCAGTCCCAGGCTGGTGTCAGTGCAGGGTCAGGCAGGGAGATGCAAATCCGTGTACCTTGAGCATACACCTACTACGTGCCAGGCTGTTTGTGTAAAGCCCCTTAATTAGCTCCCTGAACCTTCTCAAAAGGCCTGCAAGGGAACCCTTTATTCATTCCTCCACTTGACAGGTCGTTTATCAGGCATTTAGCAGGCACTTAAGCCATGCCCTGCTCCATGTTAAATATATAAGGGTGCACTGAGCAATAGGAACACTCAAGTTCCTGCCCTTGAGGGGTCCACCATCCAGTGTGGAAACAGACACTGACTGTCAAGTGCAGCTCATGCAAATCACATGCAAATATATGTAAAATAGGATCTATGAACCCTGTGGAGGAAGGGCCAGCTCCTGCTCCCTAGGTCTATGGGGTCTGGTTACAAACCCCATTTTGCAGCTGAAGAGACTGAGGCTCCACAACTGATAAGCAATCAGCCCAAGGAATAACTCCACACTCCTCGGGCAGGTTAGAAGACCTTCTACCACCAGGATCTTCCCACCTCCATGCCAGTGCTCCACCCCTTAGCTCCATCCCTTGCAAATGCATCTACTTCTCTCCTCTCCCTCAAGTGTTGTAAGTACCTTCTTAAGTGAGAGTTGTATCCATTTTACCCCATGTCTCCCTTCCCATGGCAGAATGCTAGTATTAGTACAACACCTGGCCTATGGTGGGTGATCAGTGAATATCTGGAGGATGAATGGAGGAAAAGGTAGGTCAACAGGTGGACAGATCCACGGGATTTGGGATGAGCGGAAGGATGGATGGATACTTCTAAGTATGGTTGGACAGGCAAATGGTTAGATGATTAGATGAACAGATGAATGGATGAGTGGTTGGATCAATTAATTAAAGGATGATTATATTGATAGATGGATGAATAGGTGGTTGATTGGATGGATGGATAGATGGATGGAAGAAAGGATGGATGGATGGGAGGACAGATGGGAGGGTGAGTGGCAGGATGGATAGATGCTATTTTTTATATACTTATTGTTTGCTATCAAAGCATCACAAATCAATATATTTTCTTTCAATAATTCTAAGGAAGTTGACAATGTGAAAATAATATGCTAGGGCCTCAGATCCATTAATTTTGAGGCTGCTCTCGTCCGTATCCTCTCCTCACCATTCACTGCTTGGAAATGTACAATATCATTTCAAATGCTCTGATAAGCCCTGCAATAAAGAAAGATTGAACTTTGTGTAATCCAGAATTTACCAGTTATAGTCAATGACAGATTTTGTTTTCCCTAAGCACCATGTAACCCAGCCTAGATCTCCTCCTCACTGAGCATACTTACCTTGTGAATGTAAGTCTGAATCATCTTCAGAGTTTATTTACTGGCAACCCCTTACTCAAAGTGCCTCTACCACAGGAAAAGTCACGTGTGTGTGTCTGTACGTCTGCATGTGTCTGTGTCTATGTGTGGGTGTGTGGGTTCTGAGGGTATGGTTTTGAAAACACTATCCCAACAGAAAGGAGGTGTTGCACGCCCACTTTGCAGGTGATGGAACTTGCTGTGTGACCGTGGCGGCTTACTCCCCTCTGCCCTTGTGTATCAGCTGATGAAGTAAGAACATGATGGGCTTGCCCTCTGAGTGCTCCTCCAGGTCCAGCCTGGCTCTGCTCTGCGTTTCCACCTGCTTCCCTGGGGACGGCTCTGTGTACAGTGCACCTACTACGTGCCCTCGTGGGCTTCCCTATTTCCTGAGATGCTTGAATGTCCCTTTTGTCTAAGGGACAGACGTTTCATGAAGGGGTAGATTACCTATATTTGTTCCAGGGGTATGTACACCCTTATGCAATGACTCAATTTTCCATGCTGACCTCCAGGCCCTGGCAGGGGAGGTGTGTCCATTTTCTTTTTTATTTTATTTTATTTTTTTGAGACAGAACCTCAAGCTGTCACCCTGGGTAGAGTGCTGTGGCATCACAGCTCACAGCAACCTCCAATTCCTGGGCTCAAGCGAGACTCCTGCTTCCGCCTCCCAAGTAGCTGGGACTATAGGCGCCCACCACAATGCCTGGCCATTTTTGGTTGCAACCGTCATTGTTGTTTGGCGGGCCCAGGCTGGATTCGAACCCACCAGCTCAGGTGTACGTGACTGGCGCCTTAGCCTGTTGAGCCACAGGTGCCGAGCTGGCGTGTCCATTTTCTATTTTCCTAGTAAGGCCACTCTATCACAGCTTGGGGCCTGCCCAGAGCAAAGTAATCAAACAAATTAAACATTGCTGTGCTTGAATGGCACCACTTGGACCCCTGATCTGGTCCCTCCTCTGTCTGTCTGGAATAGGGCAGGTGGCTTAGCTGGTCAAATCATTCTGCCCTAAGGGTTCCAAAAAGCTCCCAGCAGCAGCACAAGGACTGTGGCTACAATCTTAGCAAGGACTGCTTGGAGCTCAGCTGCGTCCATCTGGGCCTGGGAGGTTGAGGGAAGGTGTCTGAGAGGAGGCAGAGAGCCTGGCACCCAGACAGAGGCTCAGCTCTCAGACCCCCCAAAGATGGGCTCACGATGGTCACTGGCACTCCCAACCCCCAGCCCCAGAGTAGGATGTGTCTACAACCCCTGTGGCTTGCACAAAGCTGGGAACCCAACACGGTGAAGGGAACCAAACACTGCCACCTAAAATCCATCTGCCCAGGACTTCTCCAGAATCCTGGCTGACCTGGGGCCTCCTCCTTGGATGAGGAGGGCAGAGGAATCACTGGCATAGCGGTGTCCGGCACTGGTGTACAGTAGATGCTCAGTGAATACCATCAGATATGCCGTTGACTATAATACACATCATTATTGTATGTCTTGTTAAGAAAAAAGTAAAACCAACCTATTAAAATACGGCATGCAGCCATCCACTGGAAGATGAATCTTGGTTTCTGAGATATAAAAAGATGAAGAAGTGCAGGTGAGTCAACTGCACATGGTACTTGTTAAGTAAGGGTTTGGATGAACGAGCAGACTGATGGCAGGTGTACGTCTGCTGTTTTGTATTTGTTTCTGTATTTACAGAGAGTGCTGCTGCCGACTTGCTTGGTAATGTCAGGAAGTCATTTCCCGTCCCTGGACCTCGTCTTCCTCATCACACAGTCGCGGTGGGGCAGCAACAAATCTCCGAAAGCTGCAGACATGTTTGGATAAAAAACCAAGGCGGTCAGCCAAAAGCGAAATGCTTGTCCAAATGTATTTACTGTCAGTGTAGACATGGTTGTGACTTTGGACAAGTTGCTTTACCACTCTGAACCTCAGTTTCCCCAATATTCTCTACAGAAACAAAGATACACGTATATATACATGTTTATTTTTTGCAGGACAAAACACCATGTCTGCCACACGATAAACCAGGCTCGTGAATTGTAGGCCATTGGCACTGGTATACATATTACAACTTCTGAGTGGTAAGAATCATCTTTTTTTGGTGGCTTTCTTCCTTGTTCTCATTAAATCACAACTATATCCCCAGTGCTCTGCAAACAGTAGTTTGCACATTGAATAATCTGATGAATGAGTGAATGAATGAAGAAATGAATGCATGTTCTCAGGTGTACAGGTGAGACTAATTTCCACAAGCATAAATGATTTTTTGAATCACTCAGAGGCAAAATAAGAAATGATTTACTTTGGAGATCATAAAGCCTCACCTGTATTTTGCAAAGGAAGAAACTGAGGCTCTGAGAGGTTCAGGAAGTTGCCCAAAGCCGTAACTCCCACACGCAGACCCCAGCTCAAATCCCCAACCTCTACCCCTGGAGTTCCTCCTTCAGCCTCACATCCTGGTCCAATGTCCAGTTCCTCTGTGACCCTAGTGACCAAAGGCACACTCTTTCCAGGCTGAGCACTGTACCATTTTCCTCTACACAACTGCTTCCAAAGGAAGGCCTGGGAAGAGAAATTGCCACCACTTCTGAGGCCTCACCCCAGCTCCATTATTATTCCTCTCGGTGTAATAAATACATTTTAAGAGAAACAGATGCTGGAACAGTTGGACAGGAAGGGCCCGGGCATGTGAGGAAGAATCTGGTTTGTGAAAATCTGTCTATTTGCCAGACGGTGAGCAATATGGAGCCGCCAGCCAGGTCTGGGTCTGGTTGCCAGGTGGGCTAATTGGGTCTCCCCACTGTGCCTGCTGGTCCTTCTGGAGCCCCGTCCTCGGGTGCCCAAATAGGCATCCAGTTGTGCCAGCTGCAAATGGGCCCAGGACACTGATGGCAGCTCCTTAATAATTTCAGCCACTACAGCAGGATGTGGACCCCCATCTTGGAAACCTCAGCATAGCAGGACTGATTTTGGCCTGATTCTCTGATGATGCTCGTTACGTGCAAACAGCTACCTCCATGGGTGACCCTTTGAAACTATGATCAGAAAGGGCATTTGGCTTAGTGCCTTTCCTGTCTGGTGAGAATCTCTTCACTTCTCTTGAACCACAGCCCTGATTTCGGGGGAGTGAGGAATGTTGGCTAACTTACAAAAGATGTTTTGGGTACTGCAGGCACAGGCTCCAGCTTCAGTGAGGCAGAGATAACCAGAGCAGACTTTTGTCCCAAGATCTACACCCTCACCCCAACACACACCTCCTCCCTTGCATTGAGCTCACAAATCACAATAATTCTTGGCAAGAAGACATGGGCCCCAGGCAGAGCACTTCAATGTATGACCCGACTTTTTGTCCTCATGACAATTTTGCAGGGGAGAAGTAGCTGCCCCCATTTTGCAGATAAGAAAGTAGAGGTTCCAGAAAGACATGATTTGCCTAAGGCCCTGCAGCCCCAAAGTGTTGGGGGTGTGGACATACTGAGGTGCCTGACTCTGATTTCTCCCCACTTCCATCTCCCTAGAAACAGGATAACCAGCCTCCTCTATTATCCCAAAACACTGGCTAGAGTTGAAGACAGTCCACCATTTTCCTCATCTTCTCTGTGGTCTCGAAAATAGTGAGGTGTTCATTTGCTTCTGGGAAAACTACATTCCAAGAATATTTTTCTTGCTCCCCTCTCCCTGAGCTGCCCCACACATGGTGATTAACGATATAATAGTATTTTCCTCAATAAATTTAGCTTCAAGTATTCTTTCTGCATCTAAATTATATTTCTCCACGAATTCCTTGCTCCCAGAAGTAGTATGAAAATACTTTTTGAAGTTGTGTAATCTGATTATTATGTACATATATACATGGGGGTAAGAGAGGAAATGAGTCTTTTCCAAAATGATACTACTACTAGTCTAGCTGCCTACTATTTGTGGGGGACTTAAGATATTCTAGACTCTGCACTAACACAGTACATGTGCCATTTTATTAAATGCCCTCAGATCCCCTATTAAATGCTGTCAGCATTACCACGTCACAATAACATTTTGCTGTTTTCCAAAAGAACTGCATGATGAGAAAATGGCAGAGCTGGGATTCCGCCTCGGGTTTCCTGACCAAGCGCTGGGTCCTCTGTGTGGCCTCAGGGAACTTCCATTCTGCCTCCTTCAGCTTGGAAAGGCTACAAACCCATGAACAGTATTTCCAAACTCTCACAAGGCTAGAGTTCTGGATGAGGATTCAGGAAGCTGAGGTGAGCCCACCCTCTGGTGGCTTGTGGCTACTGCTGTTGACAAATACAATGGTGGAAATTCTGTTGAATCTGGTGCATCAAGAGGCAGTGGTGTAAAAAATGCATCAGCTTCTTGCATCTGGCATAACTCCAGCAACAGCTGTCCATGTTCTTTGTTTTCTAGGAGTTATTCCAGGAGGCTTAACCTAGAACTTCCTCCTTCTGCCCTTGGTGGTTTAATATGCACTGTATTCCCTGATATTAAATCCCTTCCTGATTAAAATACCTAGTTTGGATCTTGTTTTCTTCAGAGAGCCTGGACTCAGACACTAGGTGATGTCAGGGAAGCCCATTCTTGTTTCTGAGCCCCAACTTCCATACCAGTGCAACTTAACAGAGTCAGAAAAGGGCCAGAATGAAGGACTGGACCAGTGCGGCCCAGGCTGGAGTGCAGTGGTGTGATCATAGCTCAATGAAACCTAGAACTCCTGGGGCCACATGCTCCTCCTACCTCAGTCTCCAGAAGAGCCAGGACTACAGGCATGTGCCACAGGCCCAACTAATTATTATTGTTATTTTTTTTTTTTGGTAGAGACAGGGGTCTTGCTATGTTGCCCAGGCTGGTCTCAAACTCCTGGCTTCAAGCAGTTCTCCCACTTTGGCCTGCCCATGTGATGGGATTACAGGTGTGAGCCACTGCATCTGGCCTTTTAAAAAAAATAGACTATTTTTCAGAACAATTTTAAATTCACAGCCATATTGAGCAGAAAGTACAGAGAGTTCCCAGAGATCCCCTGCCCACACACATAGCCTCCTTTGCCATCAACATTGTTATTAATACAATCCCTGAACTACCGCTGACACATCATTATCAACCAGAGTTCACAGTTTCCATTAGAGTTGGTTCTTGGTGCTGTACATTCTGTGGGTTTGGACAAATGTATAATGACACGTATCCACCATTATAATAGTAAACAGAACAATTCCACTACCCTAAAAAATCCCCTGAGCTCCCATGGAGGTTTGGCTTTTTTTTTTCTTTTTCCAGTGTCTCACTCTGTCTCTGCACCTAAAGTGTTGTCATGATAGCTCATTGCAACCTCCAACTCCTGGGCTCAAGTGATTCTCCTGCCTCAGCCTCCCTTGCAGCTGGGACTACCGGTGCCTGCTAATTTTCTATTTTTTGTAGAGACAAGGTCTTGCATTTGCTCTTGCTCAGGCTGTTTTCAAACTCCTGAGCTCAAGTGATCCTCCTGCTGCTTGGCCTCCCAGAGTGCTGGATTACAGGCCTGAGCCACCACGCCTGGCCCCGTGGAGGTCTCCCTCAGATTTATGGAACTAGAATCTTTGAGGGAAGGACTAACCCAGGAATTCGTGTATTAATGCTTCTCCCATCTTTATACACAGGGTGAAAATTGGGCCCCTGAGTCATTCTGTGTACGAATGATACACTGTTCAAGGTCTCTTCTCATTTTAAAATTGTGTGATATTCTGCATTAGTCTAGAAATCCACTCCTGGTTGACTTTAGAAAGAATCAAGCAGTTTTCAAGGGACCCCAGAGGCCGTTCACAGAGTGATCAATGTTGAGAAGAAAGTCTTTTTCACCCTGTGAAGCTTTTCTTCCTACCAGGTGGGGCACTGGGCTCTTGGATGTCAAGCCTTCCTCTAGGGACACTTAAAAGGACTCTTTCTGCATAAATGTGGTATGTGATGCCCAAAATTGGAAACAAAATGAAGGGAAAGAGCAAAAAATAAATATTTTTTCTGGAGTTAGGACCTTCATCTTTGCAATAGTAATCAAGATTCTGGAACAACTGTAAGAATCGTGGTCACTTCCTATGACCTTCCAGAAAGCACAGTTGATATATTATTGCATGTGGCTCTTACCAGGTCTGAAATGGAAAAACATACAGTTTGGGTTAAGGATGGAAGATTCTCATTCACTCCAGTGAGTTCCTTTCTAATTCAGGAGTTTTATTATTTGTTTCTGTATCTGCAGTGCTTAAAAGAATGCTGTGCCAAAGGACAGCTTAGTTATATCTATTGAATGAATAAAAAGAAGAATGAATGACTTAGTGAGTTTTCTTCAGTGCTTGGCACATCAACTTAATGACATATTCTTATTGTGAGTCGTTGATCAGTTGTCAGGAGTCTGGATTACTAGTTTGGCTTTAACTTTAATATGCAGAGGGTCCCAAAAGTCACCCCTAAAGTCACCAGGCATAGAGAAAATGGGAAACTTGTAATTCAATACACCTCTATTCACAAATATTCATTTAAAAAATTTTACAAAGAGGTGACCAACACACAGAGAATATTTTGTAAATATTTTTAAAATTGTTGTAATGAACATTTTGTATATAAAGATACATTTAACTACAATTTCCCATTTTCCTTATGGATGATGACTTCAGTGGCAACTTTTGGGACACCATGTATTGTGAAATGTTGGGTCAATTTCTTTCCCTCTCTGGACCTCAGTTTTCCCATCTGAAAAATAAGTGTCCATCCAGTTTAGGAATTTTATAAAATAGATGAGAATTTAGTACTCGTTTAAAAAAAAAAAAAGGATCTGTGCACACAAAGAGATACTATCCTATACTCATAAGAATGTCTAAGACTGTTAAGATGGACCATACCAAATGGTAACAAGGATGTGGAGCAACTGCAATCTCATACATTGCTGGCAGGAATGTAAAATGGTACAAGCACTTTAGAAAAAGATCTTATGATGTTTCTCATAAAATCCAACATAATCCTACCTTATGACCCAGCAATTCAAGTCCTAAGTACTTACCAAAAGACACAAAAACACATGTTCACAAAGAAAGATTTGTCTCAAAATGTTAATAGCAGCTTTATTTTATAAAAGTTGTATCTCGTGAAGCCCAAGACTGAAACAACCCAGAGACCATCAACAGAAGAATGAAGAAATGAATCGTGATATGTTCACACATGAAATCTTACATAATAGTAAAAAGAACAAAGTAATAATGACTTGCAACCATAAGGATTAGTCTCCAAAACTGTAATGTGAATGAAAGAAGCCAGACAACCAAAGAGTATAAACTGTATGATCCCACCTACATGAAGTCCTAGAACAAACCAAAACAAATCAGTGGTGAGAAAAAATCAGAACAATGAGGGAACAATGTTTGACTAGGAATAGGCATTAGGAAACTTTCTGGGGCAATGAAAGTTTTGGGTCACACAGATGTTTGCATTTGATCTAACGCAATGTATGTAAACTTAAAATTTATGCATTTCAACACACTCATATGCTTTTAACATTAAAGATAGCGATAAATATTGATGTTACATTGCTGAAATATTTGCTTAAAATGCATCAAAAATTAAGATAGAAGGATGGACGGACACTCTAAAGCAGTGATTCTCAGTCTGTGGGTCGTGACCCACAGGAACTGTATTAAAGGGCCGCAGCATTAGGAAGGCTGAGAACCACTGCTAAAGGAAGGACACTAGTGCTAATGGTGGGATCTTGGTGGAGGGCATACAGGTGTTTTCTATAAACTTTTGACTTTTCAACACGGAGGTTTTTTTTACAATAAAATGTTGATGATAAAGAAGGATCAGGGACCCATCTGAATTTAAGTTGATTATTTTTTCAGATCAGTGATATGAAATATAAATTAATTTTAGGGATTTCCAGGGCACATATAGATTCATCTCACATGTATATACCTGCACACACATGTATACACACATAATACTCATATATACATGTCTCTGAACTCATAAAAGGCCAACTGATAACTAAGTAAATAACTCCTTATTTCTACATGACTACCAAGCATTGAAGGTCCCCTAGGACCAATAATAATAACACAAACTACTAAGATGGTAAAATTCAGATTCAGTAAGCATTTACTGAGCTGGACCAAAAAGTGCCAGGCATTGAGCTGCCTGGATTCTTGGGCTTCATTTTTCAAAAGAATTCAAAATACAGTAGACATCTTTGTGACCATTTTACAGACCTGAAATTGAACTCAGAAGTATTCAAACTTTTACACAAGGACACAGAGATGCTGAAATAATGTTTAGTGAAAATTATTTTTCTCCTTCCAGAAAATGTGCCCACTTTTCCTATTTTAAGATAAAAACCCCTTGCATTATAACCACAGCCAACCCCTTAGATGCGACAACTAAAGTTTTTCAACCTTTTTTACCTCACAGCACACTTGAACATATAGTCAAATTTCCATGACACACTTAAATTATGTTGACCAAAATGAAACCAGAGTAAAAAAATATACTTACTGTGCTTTGAACTTCTTTCAAAAATAATTTAATTATCTTAAATACTTTTCACAGAACACCTAAGATCCTCTCATGGCACACCAATGTGCCTCAGCATACCATCTGAAAATCACAGGATTAGGCTAAAGGGTAAAAGGTAGTCACATGATGGGAACAGGCCAATCAGAGGCCTTCCCTGAGATTTTTCTAAGTTGGATATTGTGAAAGATCATCTTATTCTTTCTCTTAGAGGCATATAAGTTTATATGCCTTAGGATAGTGGTTCTTAACCTTCCTAATGCCACAATGTATTTTCATTGTTAAAAAGGGATCACGACCCACAGATTGAGAACCGCTGCCTTAGGCACTGAAGGTCATGCAAAGGTCACTCTATTCCAAGAACTCTATAGGGACCATCTATTCAAATCTTACAATAGCCCGTGAGATGAGAAGTTTCCCTTCCATATGTTATGGATGAGGAAACTACAGACCAGAGAGGTTAACCAGATTTCCCAAGGAAACACAGCAAATAAGGAGAAGACTCAAAATCAAGTTTAGTCACCAGTGCCTAGAGAACTACCTCCATGGATTAGTAAGTTTGGCCTGGTGATAGCCGGTCCCGTCCCATCCAGAACTCCACTGGGCAGAGCTCTCCTCCTGCTCCCTGCCTTGTCCTCCAAAATCACACAAGAAAGCAAGTAACTAGAACATCCAAGCTAGAGTCCTTGAAGAAGCCCACCTCATTCTAAAGTCCTAGATAATCTGGTCTTCACAAACACATTCCCTTCCAGTATAAACAAAAGCAAAACTTAAGATCTGCTGGTGCCTGTGGAGAAGCAAAGGAATTCTCCAGTCACGGAAGATTACTTCCTGATTCTGGAGGGTTTTTTTCCATGGCAGTGTCTCAGATGTCCACCAATTACAGGAAACTGAAGGCAGGAGTCATGCAATAGGGATTGGCTTAGGAGTGGGACTCCTATTCCTATTCCTGGCTAGACTGTATCACTTTAACTCATTTGATTGTTAGCAGTACATAATAAAAGTCCCATTTTACAGATGAGGAAACTGACGTCTGAAAGACTTTTTAAACAGTCTTTGTGAACTCTTTACTCCGTAAGATCCAACATATAGCTTACCATTTACTTTCCTTACGTATTTGCTACAACAACTCTATAATAGGTATCGCCTACCTATCATTCCCATTTAACAGATGAGAAAACTGAGGTTTGGAGAGGGAAGTGCTAGAAGGTGGCAGAGGCAGGATTTGAACCTATGACTTTGGAGCCTATACATTAGATGTCACACTTGCCTTTAAATGAGATGCAGCTCTGCCCTGGGATCAGGTTGAGGAATAGATGATTCTGGCTAAAATCTGTTTCATACTCAAGGGTATGAAATTGATTGTGTTATTGACACTAGATCCAAGGGTCTTTTTTTTTTTTTTAAGAGACAGAGTCTCACTTTATTGCTTATTTCTCTTGGTAGAGTGCTGTGGCATCACAGCTCACAGCAATCTCCAACTCCTGGGCTTAGGCAATTCTCTTGCTTCAGCCTCTTGAGTAGCTGGGACTACAGGCGCCCATCATAACACCTGGCTATTTTTTTGTTGCAATTTGGCTAGGACCGAGTTTGAACCTGCCACCCTCAGTATATGGGGCAGGCGCCCTATCCACTGAGCCACAGGCACCGCCCCATTTATTTATTTATTTATTTAAAGGCTTACTCTGTGCTGCCTGCAGAAAAAAAGAAGTAATTAAGTCCATCTTCCCTTCTTGGCTAACCTTCCCTTAACACTCACCCATTAAAAGTCCATAGCTGAGGACGGCGCCTGTGGCTCAAAGGAGTGGGGCGCCATCCCCATATACTGGAGATGGCGGGTTCAAACCCGGCCCCAGCCAAAAACTGCAAAAAAAAAAAAAAAATTCCATCGCTGAACCCACAGGCAAGGCATAAGGTTCACTGGCATCTGTAACAGCTGAGATGCAGCCATTGCAGGCCACGTGGTGCTAATAATATTACAAAGTTCACAGGGGGGAAAGGAGAAAGAAGAGGAGGTAGGGTTAAAAAGCAACTTTCGCCAGCTCTCTAAACAGTCCCGCCCACTAAGTCTTACTGCGCAGAAGGTGCCAGATCAGATTAGAGCCACCAGTTGCCACATTATCCTGCCTTGAGTCCACTAACGCTCATTAAGCTCCGAAAATCCCTTTTACGGTGTTTTGGACACCTCTGGAGGAGTTTGCTGTGTAAATATTATTCCATTAAATCCTACTAGTAGGCCACCGTCAACAAGTGGGATTCGCCATGGTTCCGCCCAGGGGGCTGCGCGGGGCCTGTGAAGTGCAGCCAAGGGGCTGAGCCAGGAGCGGCGGGCGGGGAAGCGCCTCTTTCTCCCACGGAAGCCTCCTGCCACTGGGGCCTGCTTAATGCGACGGGCCTGCTGGGGCAGGCGATTTGGGCTGGGAATCAAACACGCCGTCGGGAGCCACTTAGAACCAGGGCCTGCTCTGACAGCTGGCGTTCCGCTTACCCCACTTAATCTCAGGCCTTGCGGGCTTGCAGCCCTCTCCGCCGGGGCTGGGCCTGCCCTGCGATCTCCCGCCTCGGCAGCAGATGTGGGCATCGGTCTTGGGGAGGCAACTTTTTCCCATCTGGAGGCATCTTTGGCCTTGGCTGTCCTTTCTGCCGTCTGCACGCCCAGACCCCTTTTTTATTAATTTATGTGTCAGGAGAGGGAAATCACTCGAGGACGGTCGGTCGATTATTGTGGATGGATAACCTATCTGATGGAGCAGCTGCCGCTGCCGCGGGAGTGGCTGCTGCTGTTTTTTGCTTTCCTTTTCCTCTCTTAAAAAAAAAAAATTAGTTGTTTAAGCCAATGTGCAGGTTACACGTTTGGGGTGTGGTGGTGCAAGATGAGAGACTTAAATTTGGAAACTCAAGACAGAGCAACACCTGGCACTGGTTAGGGTGGGCATTGGTTGTTCCAGGAGTGCTCTTTGAACTGGACAGTGAACAAGACAGATACGGCCTCATGCAGCTCCCAGACTCACTGGCACAGCTCTGACAGGGAGGAATCCAATGTTCTGGACCTCAAGGCATATGACTGGGACTCAGAGGATACTCAGAAATTGAGGACCGAGGCCACACATGCTAAGCCCCCACTGCTGTCTCTGACACGTAGTAATCGCACAATTAATGCAAACCGTCTCTTTCATTCTTCCTTTGGGAGTCTGAACTCCAGCGCTGTCATGTTTGCAGCTGTGTGATGTTAAGAAAATCCCTTTCTCTTTCTGAGCCTCGGTTTCCACATCTGTAAAATGGAGCTTATCTCATACCTGCTACCTGGAGCTGTGGAAAGGATCTGTAATGTCCACACACAGGCTTATTTGATATATAGTTGGACACTACTCTGTGCTAGGTGAAGAGGGTTTTTGTGATGAATAAAATCAGTTGCGTCCCTAAAAGAGCTCATAGTCCATAAGGAGTTAACAGGTAAAAGGGCACTTGTCATTGGTATTGTGACTGTGCACTTCAGGGACACCGTGGAAATCCCCATGAAGGGCCCTAATGCAGCCTGGCCAGGGGAATCGTGGTGACCAGCAATGACCTCTTACAACAAAGATCAGCAAACTACATCCCACAGGCCAAATCCAGCCCCCTTGCCTGTTTAGTACAGCTCACAAGCAAACAATGGTTTTTGCATTTTTAAATGGTTGAAAAAAGTCAAAATAATGTTTCATGCCACTTGAAAATTATATGCCATTCAAATGTGAGTATCCACAAATCAAATATTATCAACACATAGTCACGCCCACTCATTTATGTCTTTTCTTGGATATTTTGCGCTATGATGGCAGAGGGGAACCGTGGCAGCAGAGATTATATGCCCCACAAAGTCGAAAGTATTCGCTGTCTGGCTTTGTACAGAGTAAGTTTGCCGACCGTTGTCCTAGAGGACATGATGCTGGAGCTGAGGGCTGAAGGACAGGTAGAACTGGTCAGTTGGGGATGGATGAGAGGGGTGCGGAGAGGTTTGCTTTGCAACTTGGAGAAAAATTATACTGCAAGTGCCATGTCAAGTGGAGTACATACTTACAATAGAGGAGGATGAGCTCCTCAAAGATCTGGTTAGGGAACCTACCAGGGGGATAGTAATGATATAAGATCTCACTTGGTAGGCACTGACTTTGTCCATCGTAGTTTCCCTAAAAGGCTCACATTTAGTTCTCTTAAGGGACTTGGGAAATGGGATCTTTAACTCATTTCACAGATGAGGAATTGGGAGCTCAGAGAGGTGAAGACACCTGGCCAAAGTCACACAGCAAAGCACAGATCAGCACCTTCTGACTGTCCCACTTGCAAATCCATGCTCCCAACCCATACCTCTAAACCCAATCATTTGTCAGCCTATATCCTGCAGCGTTATAAAGCTACATGTTGGTAAGAAGTGAGAGAAAAAAATAAAAAAAAACTTAAAAAAGAAAGTGAATTGGAATCTAAGGTAGGATTTTTATTTTTTATTTTATTTTATTTTATTTATTTATTTTTTTGTAGAGACAGAGTCTCACTTTATCGCCCTCGGTAGAGTGCCGTGGCGTCACACAGCTCACAGCAACCTCCAGCTCCTGGGCTTGGGCGATTCTCTTGCCTCAGCCTCCTGAGTAGCTGGGACTACAGGCGCCCGCCACAACGCCCGGCTATTGATGCAGTTCGGCCGGGCCGGGTTTGAACCCGCCATCCTCAGTATATGGGGCCAGCGCCCTACTCACTGAGCCACAGGCGCCCTTTTGCAACTATTCTCCACCCTCCAATGTCCTGGATATTCTAGCCAGTCTCCCGCAAACCCACTCTTCCAGGAGCCTCTGAAATCCAGCCAAACCACTGGGAAGAAGGAAGAGAAAAATAAAACAAGCTGGGCTTCCCAGAAACAGCCAGCAGGAGAGAGCTCTGCGATGGGTGGAGAGGCGCATCCCTGACGGAAGGCAGCAGAGTTGGCAGGCCCAGCTGCCGCAGCTGCTGGCTGTACACAGAATAAACACGAACGGATGGATGGGTTCGCGGCTGCGAAGCCACCTCGCCTGGCGGGCTCCATGCAAAGCCAAGAGGGGAGGCGCTGGGCGGCAGGCCTGCCAACTGACAGTAAGTGACTCGGGCGCAGGGCTTGTGCTTTTAGCTGCTTGGCGCAGGTCTGCACAACATCAGGGGCATTGGTGAGAATGCTAGGAGGCTCTGGAGGTGGAAGGTCCTGGTCCTTCCTGTGAATGTCCTGGGGCAGGCCAGTTTACTCCTCTGAGCTGTGGTGTCCTCATCCATGCGTGGAGATAGCAGTGTTTCCTTTTGGGGACAATGTCTGGTGGACATAGCAAGGTGCTGCTCAGATTATGCCCCCCCAAAAGCCCCATAGCCCCAGTGGCTGGTACTGGTGTCTTCGGCAGACAGCCTCATCTGCCAGCCCCTTCAAGGATGGTCCCAGTTCCAGAGATCCCCTTCACCCGAAGTCACACCTTCTGGAGATGGGCGGTCCCGTCCAACCCGACTGGCATTGGTTAGCTGTATGTAAAGGCCTGGATGACACTGAAGAGCTACTCTAGTTCCAGTGCTGCTGTTTTGTTGGCTGTCAACATCTGGCCTGTATGGTGGCTCAACTCCCCTTCTTCCCACCCTTCCATGGCTGTCATTCCATGGACACTTCCTAATAAATGACATACGTGCTGCCTTCCTTCTGAATCTGCTTCCTAGACACCCAGCTTGGGACTATTCAACAGAGAAATTACACAATAGAATCTTGGTAAGTTGACCACCCAAGGGACAGTAACAAACTGGTCAACACACGGAGGTGGCCAACATAAGGAACTGGGCCTACTGTACTGATAGGTACATGTGGTGCATGTCTGGTCTGTGAAAACTAGATCAGCTCAAGGAGGTGATCAGTGAAGGGAGAAGGTCAAATATGGACATTCTATTCTATTCGGAGAGTCTCAATACCTGCAAGTGAGCAAAAGAAAGATGAGAGCTACAGAAGATCGTACTGACAAGTGTCCATTCCTCTTGATGCCAAAGACAGAGAATAACGTAAATCAACAGAGCGGGTATCCTTTTCTAAAGCTCTATAGCTGACTGGGACATTTGATCTGTGCGATTGCCATCATGTATTGAAGCCCAGCTATGTACCAGACCTGCACAAGCAACTAAAGACATCGTCATTCCCATTTCACAGAGGTCAAGACCAAGAGCAAGAGAAATCGCTAGGATTTGAGAGAGTATCCCATGTGGTCATTTATTCATTTGTTCAGAAAATATTGAGTGCTGGGCTCTGGGGTGACTGGATCTTGCTCAGAGCCCAGGAGAGAAATACTGGATGAACCAAGCAATGAACATGATGTGAAATTTGAGAAAAGTGATAATGGACAAGTGCGGAGAGGATTGGGGGACCTACAAGCAGTGGGAAGAGTCATTGCAGAGCAGGATTGGAATTCAAGTCTTCCAATTCTTCATCCTCAGAATTCCTTGTTTGGAGATCGGTAAATTGGAGAGGCTTGGTTCTCAGCTACCTCTGGTTTCTCCCCATCTCTGTGCTCAAGAGCCAGCGCAAAGGCCCCAGATGTTCCTACCCTTCTGCAATCCAGAAGCCAGAATCCTTTCTCTGAGTTTTCTTCTCTGGCTAATCCAAGGCTTAGCAAACCCAGTTGCCTTCAAAGTAAGATGACGAAGTTTGGAAGAGACATTGCATCCTCCCTACCCTCCGCTTGTTTTCCAGTGAGTGGGCAGCCTCTTCTTCCAATTATCAAAGTCAAAGTGGCTCTCTTAATTTCTCTTTTGTAAGCTGAAGCATCTGTCCTTTGTAGAAGCTCCTTCCTACTCTCAGGGCCCCTTCCTGGATCCTTTCCATGGCAACACCAAGGAGCTTTCCCAGCCTAGGGAGTCTAGGAGGGTCTTGATTCAATGGTGGCTATTGGATTCCTGGAAAAATCCAGGCTTAGGGAGAGAAAGAACCAGAGAAAGGACTACCAGAGCTACATAGGTAGGTGCAGTGGTGGGTGCAGCTGGAATGGTGGCACCATCTCTGAAGCTGCAGCCTAGGAGTGCTCTCCCAAAGGAGGCACTGGGCAGTCCAGTGTTCACTGCACTGCCCCCCAGCATAAAACTCCCTGAAAGCCTGACTCCTACGCAGCTCTGCAGCCTCTGAGCCTACTACTGTACGAAAGCACCCCAAGCTGCACTGTTGCCAAGATACTCTCCTCTTCCTTTCAGAGTCTGGAATGCCAACTCTCCTGTTGGCTAGTACTAAGACATTCTTCTAGTCTTATCTCAAGTGTCACCTACTCTGAGAAGCATTTCTGGCTAGCCCAGGGCTTTAGTGTCCCTCGCATAGACCCTCTCCATGCCTGAGACTTTCTCACACTAAATTGTCATCATTTTTGAGCCATTTAAAAGTAGTAACCACCAGTGTATACTCAGCCAGGGACCCCCCAGAATTTGGCACATAGTAGGTGCTTCAATACTGCCTGACTCTACTGGGGCTCCCCTGCCCCAACTCCGTCTCTTAGTTTTATTCTTTAAACAGGTCCCAAGTAGTGCCTGGGATGGCCATCAGTTTTCCTGAACTTGTATCTCCCTTGCTTAGCAACCCACCAGGAAAAATCCTAGGGAAGATTCTCATTGGTCTAGATTGGGTTATGTCCTTCTTCCTAAACCAATCACATGGCCTGAGAAAAGGATGTTTTTGGTTGGCCAGGCCTGGGAGACAACACATCTCCATAAAGAGCAAAGCAGCTCAAACTAGGAAAAATAATACTTGTTTGCTTCATCAGACTGTCTGATTGTTTTTGTAGAGTCCCCATTTATTTTCTTCAGAAAGAGAGATTCTGAAGCTCCAAGAGCCTATGTTAGGTTATGAATTCACCTCGTAGGCAGTCAACAAATATTTAAACGTGAAGCTGGTGATGTGGCAGATTGAGAAAGGCTGTGAATAAAAAAGAGGCTTGATCTAGAGCTCAGCAAACCACAGACCTCAGCTGGCCATCATTTTTGTAAATAAAATTTTATTGTAACATAACCACAGACATATTATCCATGGCTGCTTTTGCTGTACCTCTAAGGTTGAGCAAAGTTGTCAAAAAGACCACATGGCCACAAAGCCAAAAATACTTAATACTTTGATCTTTTTAGAAAAAGTTTGCTGATTCCTGTAGGAAAAGTTTTATGCACAGGACCATCACGGTTCCACCTAGATTTTAGCAAGATGATTTTTAAAATCTGGGAAGAGTAAGGAGATATTTTAAAGATAGAGTTGATGGGCCCTGCAGTTCATCAGATGCAGGTGGATCTGTAAATGGTCTTTGTCTCACCAGTCTCTGTCTCAGGTGGGGCTCTCCAGAAACAGACCCTGAGTCAAGGAAGCTGGTACAAGGAGGCAGTTTGGGAGGTTATCTCAGAAAACAGCATTAGGAATTGGGAAAAGTCAGACAGGAAAGAGAACGCAGATTTTAAAATGGTCACTAGGATTAGGTTATCTCTGTGGGCAACGGAAGCTGTGTCCCACTGGGGACTCTGAGAGGGGGTGGAGGGGTATTGATACACCTACTCCTGCCTGGCATTGGTAGAGGGCTCCTCTCAGGGCTACGTAAATTGCCCTGAACTTTCCCATGCATGATTCCAGCAGGGTCTCAGCCAGAGGAAACTGGTGAGGTGCAGGTGCTCGCAGGAGCACCCAGGACAAAGAACCTGGCCACAGATAGTTTCGAGGCTGGCTTTCCCCAGCTTCTCTTTGTGTTTGTTTTAATTTTTAATTATTATGGATATAGAATAGTCATATATATTTATGGTGGATGTAGGATGTTTTGATCGAGGCATACAAAATGTAGTGATCAAATCAGGTTTACTGGGGTAACCTTCACCTTAAGCATTTATCACTTCTTTGTGTTAGGAACATTCTAATTCTGATGCAGCTGCCTATGAGCACAGCTTTGAGGAAATCCGGGAGGAGGGGCGGCGGTGGTGTGAAAAGTGGGTAGGTTACACTCCTGATCTCACAGGTGTTTGCGGAATGTCTAACACATCACTAAGTATCCTGGCACATTTGGGGAAGGCAGGGTGACCCCCTCTAAGTATTTTCTTTTATTGTCTTTAGTATTAAATCATAGCTGTGTACAATAGTGCAATCAAGGGGTACAATGTGCTGGTTTCATATACAATCTGAACTATTTTCATCAAACTGATTAGCATAGCCTTCCTGGCATTTTCTCAGTTATTATATGAAGACATTTGTATT
>CAUYRH010025687.1:0-18592 GCA_963574655.1 Perodicticus potto
CATCCATATAAATATAAAAAATGTAAAGTCTCTATCTTTTTATGGCTGAATAATATTTAATGGTATACATATACCACCATTTTTTTTGGTTTGTTTGTTTTTGAGACAGAGCCTCAAGCTGTCACCCTGGATAGAGTGCTATGGCATCACAGCTCACAGCAACCTCCAATTCCTGGGCTCAACCGAGTCTCCTGCCTCCGCCTCCCAAGTAGCTGGGACTACAGGTGCCCACCACAACGCCCAGCCATTTTTTGTTTGCAGCCGTCATTGTTGTTTGGCAGGCCCGGGCTGGATTCAAACCCACCAGCTCAGGTGTACGTGGCTGGCGCCTTAGCCCGTTGAGCCACGGGCGCCAAGCCTATACCACCGTTTATTAATCCATTCATGAATTGATGAACACTTGGGTTGATTCCACATCTTGGCGATTGTGAATTGAGCTGTGATGAACATTCTAGTGCAAATACCCTTATGGTTAAATGCTTTTTTTCTTCTGGGTAGATACCTTGTGATGGGATTGAGGAATCAAATGGAAGGTTTACTTTCAGATCTTTGAGTGTTCTCCATACTTGTTTTTTAGAGGCTGTTTTAGTTTGCAATCCCAGCAGCAGCATGAAAGTGTTCCCTTCTCTCCACATCCACACCAGCACCTGGAACTTTGGAACTTTGTGATGTGGACTATTCTCACTGGGGTTAGGTGGTATCTCAGGGTGATTTTGATTTTCATTTCTCTGATGGTTAGGGACAGTGAGCAGTTTTTTATGTATTTGTTGGCCATTCATCTGTCTTCTTGGGAGAGGATTTGGTTCATATCTCTTTCCCATTTATAAATAGAATTTTTTGCTCTTTTTTGTTGATTAGTTTAAGTTAACTAGACTTTAGTTATCAACTCTTTGTCAGATTTGTAGCATGCAAATATCTTCTTCCATTCTGGATATTGTCTGTATGCTTTAGTTGTTGTACCCTTAGCTATGCAGAAACTTTTTAGTTTGATCATGTTCCATTTATTTATTTTTTGGTGTTGCTGCAATTGCCAATGGGGTCTTCATAAAGTCTTTAGCAGACCAATATAATTAGGAATTTTTCCCACACTTTCTTCTAGAATTTTTATTGTTTAGCATCTTAAATTTAAATTTTGTATCCAGTGAGAGTCAATTTTTGCAAGTGATGAAAAGAGTAGGTCAAGTTTCAGTCTTCTACACGTGGCTAACCAGTTTTCCTAGCACCATTTAATAAGTAGGGATTCTTTTCCCCAGGGCATGTTTTCTTTTCATTTATCAGAGATCAAATGATGATAGGTAACTGGGTTCATCTCTAGATTCTCTATTCTATAATATAGATCTATGTTTTTATTTTTATGCCAGTACCATGCTGTTTTTATTACTAAAGACTTATACACAACTTTAGCACAAATGGGCTTAACAGACTTAATACTTTTGTCTTCCCTGACATTATAACCTGACATTAAATCATATCTGATTTTCAATTTTCATAATGATCACTCAAAATATCTGTTGAATAAGTGAACGCTTAAGAAATGGACTACCTGTTTTGTACCTGTAAGAATGATGATGATAACCATGAATTGAATATTACTGTCTAAGGCATGGTATTTTGCATATTCAAATTACATGTTGTCTCCAACAGCTTTATCTCCACTTCAAAGGTACAGACAGTTCCATGGCTCAGAAAAGTCTGAATGCCTTTCTCAAGGAATTAAAGTAAGTAACACAAATTTAAACAACAGTCTGAATAGTGACAATGCTTTCCCCAGAGACACATCATGCTGCACCACCATAGATCTGATCATGGTGTCATCATTATTATCTCAACATACTCGAGAGATTACTGAACAGTGAAAGTCTGATACTTCTAACCTTGGTCTCTGGGAGGACAGATGCCGGGCTCCAAAGAGGCTCAAGGTCAAGCAAGAAGAGGACGGTCCCAGTTGTCTGCTCCCTTCCCAGGATGTCTCCCTCAGTGTCTCATATTTTTCTCTTATATACTTATCTGAGTGAGTAAATTGGACCTATTTACACTTTTGGTTCCAAAACAGCATTTCTAGAATCTATACCTTCACAGTTTTTATAGTTTACAAATCACCTTTCTCATATACTGTGCTTTAAAATGCCAATTCCCCATCTTACGGGTCATAACCCATGGGAAGCTGCGTTCAATTCACTCATCTTCTGATGTCAAATTTCTATCAAGTGTAAGCCTGTAATATGAAAAAATTCTTAACAAATTCCAAAGGGCGCACATGCACTTGTATATTTCTGACATAATTCAATGAAGAGCAATAGTAAGTGTGATGGAAAAATCTCATAGATTCCATCATATTTTTGAGAAGCTCTTGTTAATCACTTACCCCTTATTTGCACCGAAATCACCCCCTGTTATCAGTAGTCTCGGTCAAATAATTCTTCTGTGGTCCAAGGAAGAGCCAAAGAGGAGAAATCTATAGAAGAAACAGAACAACAGAATGAGTGTGTAGCCTCTATCAAAAGAAGACTGATCTTCTAAGCCAGGTAAATATGAAGTCCCAGGCAGTCAAGTGAATCAGGGTGGAAATATAGCTATTAGGAGATGCAGAACTTCACTTCAGTTCTCCAAAGACATAAATCACAAGTTCACAGAAAGTTCTGCAATGGGGTTAACAATTGGGTGAATAAATGAATTCATAATAAATGAATGGTCATTCATTCATTCAACACGAACATCTGCTGTTTTCAGTGTTACAAAGGGGAATCCTTTGTAATCTCTCCATTGTGTGTACAAGTTGTATATAAACAGGCACTTTGTTTTCTTTTGTTTTGTTTTGAGACAGTTTCACTCTGTCACCCTCAGTAGAGTGCTGTGGTATCACAGCTCACAGCAACCTCAAACTCTTGGGCTTAAATGATTCTCTTACCTCAGCCTCCCAAGTAGCAGGGACTACAGGTGACCACCACAATGCCTGGCTATTTTTTTTGTTGTAGTTGTCATTTTTGTTTAGCAGGCCTGGGTTGGGTTTGAACCCACCATCCCCGGTGTATGTGGCCAGCGCCCTACCCACTGAGCTATGGGCAGTTTGATTGAGTTTTGCTCCTGGAGGCATCCGCACTTGGGTCCCTGCACATCCACTGAAGGAAACCGACTCTGGGACAACTAAGATTAGAGAAATAATATTATATGGATTGTGTCCTTTTCATACAGTCCATAGAAAGACTTTTAACACACATAAGCACACGATGGTGACTAATCAAAACAGGGAAACCTCTTCCAAATGAATTGCTGAGATTATAGGCAACTTGAATATTTTGGGAAAAGATAACCCCAGCACTGCAGGAACTAAGTAACCCCCGCTGGTACTCCAGGGACCTAAATAAGGAAAAGATAACCTCAGTGTTGCAGGAACTACTCCAGCTTGTAGTCCAGGGACCTAAATAAGTACATTTCTGTAAATTGTAGTGATTCTGTTTGGTTTAGTAAAACTGGTCTTGCAGCTGATTTTTCAGAGATCAATTTCCTTAAGATGAGGTATATCTTTGAGTTACAATAGTCAGATTCTGTCACATTTTTAGTTAACCATTGTTCTTTTAAGTATTTTCCACATGTAATCTGTGGTCATAACATTTCTGAGGGTAACACTAGAGTTACCTTCTCTTTGGCAGTGGCAGCAGGGGCCTTATTTGCCATCATTTTATCTTTGCTGAGTGTAGAATGGATTCTTGTACAAAGTCCCCACCCGACATTGGTGGTCTTACAAAGGGGAACACTCTGTGGACTGGGGAAAGGTGATCGATTGTGACACAAAGAACCATAGCCATGTCAATACCAATTCACGTGATCCTCAGTAGAGAGGGGCTGTGTAGCTTGTCCTGCCCCTCTTGACACCTGCATGAAGCCTTGAAGGCTCCTCATTTTTCACAGATAGAAAAGACCAAGAAAGACAAAGCAGCTGCTCCACAGTCTTAGAACCAACTATTGCAGAGCTGGAACTCAGTTCCTGATTCCCAAGATAGCAATTTTCCTTGTCCCAGATACCTCTCCATTTCAGAGCCTACTGCAGCCTCCTTGCAGCAAAATTTCCTCTCTATTTCAGGCAGCCAGAACAGGCCAGGTTGGGTCTGAGCCACCCAAAGCCATTTGTCAGTGCCAGTCTCCCACTAGGCAGTGCCAACCCCAGCATCTGGTCCTGATCCCTAGCACTTATGATCTCCTAATTAAAGAGCTGACGTATGTAAACAAATGGTAACTTAAGTCTGGCATGGTCAGGAGCAAAGCCCCAAGGTGGGTGAGT
Source organism: Perodicticus potto (assembly GCA_963574655.1). Classification (NCBI taxonomy): domain Eukaryota; kingdom Metazoa; phylum Chordata; class Mammalia; order Primates; family Lorisidae; genus Perodicticus; species Perodicticus potto. The sequence goes on from CAUYRH010025687.1 coordinate 4,280, forward strand.
GCTAACTCACAAGGTTAGAAGGGGCCAGTTTATAGATTTCCAGACTTCTTTGTCTCTGGTGACAGTTACATAAATATTGCAATTGCTACAGACAGCCTTTTGGTTTTTCTTCCCACTAGAACTGCTGGAAAAATATTTTTATTTGCATCACCACTGGGGATTTGAAGTAGGGAATAAGTATCCATTATAGACTGTGATAACTGCTAGTAAATACATTTGGCATTGGAGAATCTCTCCTTCACTTGGCCACCAAATCTTATGATTTTGCCTTCTAAATGATTGTTTACTCTGAGTTCTCCCTTTTATCTCCACTGCCCTGCCTTAGAGCAGGCCCTGATCATCTAGAAGGTGGGTTTGAAATGCTTTTCAACTGCATAACTGGCCTCCCCATGTCACATTTTGTTCCCATCCAGTACATCCTCCAAGCTCTTAAAGACAAGTCTGATCACATCATTGTCTTGTTTAAAGTACTCCAATGATACATGTGTCTGATAAGGTCAGTACGTCCAAGTATGTCAAGCAAGGTCTTCAGTTGTCCTTTTGTCTACCTGCCCAATCCCATTTCTTACACTTTCTTATTTTATTCCAATTTGCCAATGCACACGCTCCTTGTCTCCCCCTTTGTCCAGGCCGCCTCTTTGCTGGAAATACTCTTTTTCCTTTCTCTCCCAGTTAAACCTCTTCTTTTAAGAGTATGTTGTTCTTTTTATCACCTCTGTGAAGCTCTTTGCCCTGGCTCTCTACCAGTGAAGTAGCTGCAGTCAATCTCAGAGCCTAACAGCACCTCACACTTCTCTGTTAGCAATGCTTTCACCATTGTACCATGCTGTTGTGTTTGTAACATTGCCTCAGTCTTGGCACTAGCCTATAAGATCTCAGGGCCAGGAACCACATCACCTCTTTCTTTTGTATCTTGAGTATCAAATACCATTGCTAACATAGAGTAGGCACTTAAATCAGCAGTCCCCAACCTCTTTGGCACCAGAGACCGATTTTATGGAAGACCACTTTTCCATGAATAGGTGAAGGAGGGCGGATCAAATTCTCGTAAGAAGTATGCAATCTAGACCCCTTGAATTCACAGTTTATAGTAGGGTTTGTGCTCCTGTGACAATCTAATGTTGCCATTGATATGACAGGAGGCTGAACTCAGGCAGTGATCAACTAATGGGGAGCAGCTTTACTTGCTCGCCCTCTGCTCCCCTCTGGCTTTGTGGCCCAGCTCCTAACAGGCCACAGACCAGTACTGGTCCAGAGATCAAGGGTTAAGGACTGCACAGTTAAATACTAAATAATACAGTCACTGTGCAAAATAGCCATCATGTCACTTCTGGGAACTGTAAAAAATGCACAGCCATCACAGATGGAGAGGAAATATTTTCAAAGAATTTTTTAGTGCCTCCAATAATTGATATGAAGGAGTTGAACTGATGTTAAGCATAAAAATTGCTTATGTGAGCTGTGCCACTATCCTACAGAGAAACAATCTACCTCAAATCATTTATTAAATACTTGATCACCTGTGACACCCAGGCCATGCCTTCTAGGGACTGAGGGTCTACGATATGGACACCAGCTACTCTTCCATGTGGTCCTAGATTTCTTTCCCTTGGGGCTTGATGGTGTCATCAAAAGGGGAGAAAGAGAAGAGGTCAGCTCAGTTGGAGCAAACAGCTCTAGAAACTGGGTCTCGGTTTCTGCTCCTCCTTCCCCCAACCTGAGGGTCACCAAACCCTCTGCCTCAAGCTCATCTCAAGGATCTCCAAGTTCTTTCTCAAAGAGCAAATACTCTTCTACTCCATCTCCCACCTCACTTTCCCTTGCCCTGTTCCTGAGAACTACAACCCACCTTGTATCTCAGTTGCTGTTGATGAAAACAGTAATAGTAATGATGATGTTATTTCATGTTAATATATCACAATGTGCCAGGTACCATTATGGTACCATACATGTATTTACAAGTGTATTCCTCACGATGAACTGCTTTCTAGGTACTGAGTTATCCACATTTTAAAGATATGAAAATGAGGTACATTCAAGTTTCTGTACGCTGTATGTTTCTTGGTTTCTTATCACTGTGTTGTGTCTAATTACTTCAGACTCCAGGTTGCTGACTACCATGGGTTGCCTTACCCTTTGGATGTCATGCCCTGACCATTTGCAGTTAATTTTGCACCTGCTCTGTGCCCCATGCCACTTACCAGGCCAACCATCCTATTATAGACTCACCTGCTCATTCCAGCCTTGTCCTGAATAGGAAAGGAAAAGATAACTTAAGCTCATTTGTTCTCTATTCTACTTAATATGGATGCTTTACTAGTGCTGATGGAAAGAATTAAACTCAGGGTATGTAATATGAGTAAAGGCCTAGTGGAGATAGACAGCCATGCTACATAATACCCAAATTAGGGTTGGAGGAAAGACAAGGGACTGTTTTAAAGAATGTGGCATTCTGCAGAATTCTCTTAAACATACAGGCTCCATAAACTCTCCCTGTAATAAAACACAGGATGTCCATTAACAAACTAAAGTATCTACATAGAACTGGAAACAAACTATCACTGCCCCATTGCCTGGGAGAGAGAATCTGTGGAAACACCAGACTCAGGATTTTATTTGTCCCTAATGGGCCTTTTTGATGAACTGCACACTCAATCACTCTCACATTTGCATAGTTCAGATAATAACAGTTCTCTATTTCATTCTCAGTGTTGAGGGCAATGTCAGGAAAAGCTGTTTTAGCAATGATTCCCTTTTTCAGTCAGTTCTGGGATCAGGTAGGACAGATGACTTAGGGAAGAGAGAATTGACACCATCTCCTGTGCTGGGCTTGGGATTCTGAAGTAGAATGCATTCTAGACACACTTGTGGTCGCATTAAGATAGGAGGGCATAGCAGGATCCACTGGGGAACTTTGAGAAATATAGATTAGATTTCATTGACTTACTCCATTTCTCTAAATCAGCATTTTCCAGATACAACCTAAGTATCTCTATATATGAGTTCTGACAATTAAGTCTGCAAATTCATCTTAGAAAAAACGGTACATACCTCATTGCTGAATATCACCATGGTCACCTTCTAAGTACCCTATTTGGAAGCTGTGCACCAACACCAATACCTAGTCCTCCTTTCAAAGCAATTGTAGAACTCTTTTTCTGGCATGGGCATCAAAATTGCTGTTGTATTACCTTTGATGTCCTAAATATCATCAAAATGCTTTCTTTTCAATATTTCCCTTATCATTGAATAAAGAAAAAACTCACTGGGGGCCAGATCAAGTGAGTAGGTTACAGTTATTTATTTACTGGCTAAAAACTCCCTCACAGACAGTGCCCTGTGAGCTGGCCCATTGTTGTGATGCAAGAGCCATGAGTTGTTGGCCAAGATTTTCAGTTAAGATTTTCCAGAGATAAAGGAACAGAAAAGAATGACAGCTCTAGTAATGGCACTCTGACAAACGAGCAACCTTCAGGGACAGAGGGAAACCAGAGGAGTGAAAAACAAATGTTTCCAATGTGGTGAGACTGGCCACTTCAGAGAAGACTGCCCCCAGCAGTACCACTGTCTGGGCAAGCCACCTAGCCCCTGTCCAGAATGCAAGAGTGACCACTGGAGGGTGGCCTGTCCCCAGAGGCGAAGACCTCCTGGGACAGGGACCCCATCAGTACCCAAACTGGACTGAGAGTGCCCAGGGCAAATTCTCATGGCTCCAGCTTGTGTCATCACCCCTCAAGAGCCCCAGGTTTACCTTATAGCGGAGCGCCAGGAGAGAAAATCTCTTTTGGACACTGGAGCAACTTTTTCTGTACTTCTCTCTAACCCTGGTCTTTTATCTCCCAAATCCATAACTATACAAGTGTTGGCACTCTTAACCCTAGCTGATCGCTCAATCTTTTCCTCTCAGGGAGCCAGAAAAAGGCTCTCTGCCTCCTAGTCTGTCTGCCTTTCTAGCCTGAGGAGTAGAGAGGCCTCAGGCCTCTTGTTCGGGTTCTGGAGTGCCAGAGGGAGCGGGCTCATTCAGATCGTGCTGATGAGATTGATCTTCTTCCCGAGGACCTTACAGATCTCTGAGTTGGAATCTTCTCAGCATCCTCTGCAGTCAGTTCCTCACCCTGTGTTAACCTCCAGGCTGTGGTCTGTTGCAAAGGGGAGACTGCTCTGCATTTCCTGGCAAGCACTCAAAGAGCCCAGAGTCCCTGACATCCATCTGCCTGCCTGCCCATCCAGCCTCCCCTGCAGCTCAGCCCACGAGAGGTTCTACCCTGGGACTAGAAAGAAGCAAGAGGGAATAATTGTGCATCTTTATATACTCATCTGCAATCTCCAGTAATTCTTAAATATTCTTTTCCTCTTCCATCTGTTTCCAACATACACAGTTGCTCTTCCTATGACTTCCCAAAACTGCTCAACCCTCTGAACCATTCCCGCCCTTCTCCCATCATAAAAGCTAAACGAATCCTCCCTAGAGACAGAAAGGAGGAATGGAAAAGGGGGGGGGAGACAGAGACTGGGGGAGAAAGAGAGAAGGCCAGGCAGAGGGCAAAAGTTGGGAAGGCTCATGGATTCCCGAGTGTGGTTAGATTGGTCACAAGTGTAAGGGTCCCTCTCTTGGGTTCCAGTAGCCTCGTCCCACAGCTCCACATGATCACAGCGCAGTTCCCAGGGTGGGTACCAGCAAGGAATGGTGCAGAAACATTCTGGAGTCATTTCCAATGAAACAAGCTGAGAAGAGACTGATCAAGAAATGAGTTTCACCTTCTCCAGAATTCGCCAAGCATCACCTCAGGTACTCCCGAATGAGGTTTTTGAGCCAGGAGACTCCAATCTTCCAGTGGAATCTCGCCTCAGCTATTTTAAAACCCTGACTCAGATATTTTGTGCTATTTTAAGGAACTTAGAGAGTTTGTTTTGTTAGCTTAGGAAAGAAAATCTCACGTAGGACTGTGTTTTGATGCTGATTTCCACAAAACTTCTCATTTTTTTCTTCTATTTGTCTTGTCCACCTAGAAGAAAGGTAGAGAATTAAAATGAAACGAAGGACCCACCTGTATAACACTAGTTGAGGAACCCCAAATTTGGAGCCAAGGCACATGAGTTCTGCTCCTCACTCTATTAAACTACCACTTGCTGTGCAAATTTCGAGGAACACTGGCCTGTACCCCTGAGAGGGCTGCCGGAAGGAGCGTAATAGATGATACGTAAAAGTAGTTTGAAAAATGCATTATGCAACATAAAGATAGGATGTTTTGCTTAAAGAACTTGCTAAAATAAAGCAATAAATACAAAGCCTGTGAAAAGGAACACAGACTGCTTTTTGCTTAGAATTACCGATTTTCTTTAAATACTACAAGAGATCTTTGCAATGGGGAAGTCTCCAAATTTAAAATGTTTCATTTAAAATTAGGGAAGTTTCTTCTTCTACCGGATGATGCTTGGATTACACCTACAAGGAAATCTACCCCAGTAGGTGCTAGTTTGCATTTTTAATTAATTGGCACATTAATCGTGTCCAAACTGCAAACTGAGGTCCAAACTATTCAAGTTGATTAGTTTTTTTTCAATTGTTTAGATGTGATGGAACCAAAAGACCAGCCGACAGGCTGAATAACAGACTAACATCGTGGATGAATGTAGCCTATTTGTACATTTAGGTTTAAGGTGGACATGGGGAGCTGTGCTCAATTTATTATTTATTATTTGTGCGTATAGCTGAGCTTATTACAGCTCAGACTTCCATGCTACTAAACTAGCTCAAAAGAAGACAAGATCATTATCCAAGGATATAGGATGCAGTTCATACATCCCACCATAACCACTGAAGCCTTACATTTCTTACATTACTTTCTTTTATTTTTATATAATAGTCCTTTAATCCATTGTTAGACAATCACCACTTACTATCCTTTGTTCTCCATTATAATTACTTCTGATGTGATGCTTATTTTCTTCGTTACAACCTATTGTAACTTAAGTAACTTTTTTAAAATATAAAGAAATTACACTTTTGTGGGGGAGCGGTTCTGTGTAAGCATGGGAGACCTATTTATCTTAATAGTATGCATTTTCTTTACAAGGAAATTTATCCTCTTTCTTCTGTTCTTTCCAGACTGTACAAGAAAATTTACAAATAATTCACTGAGTTCCATTACAAGTCATTTGGTTACTGAGTCATAGTGATAATGGGCATGTGCAAAAATGAAAATGCAGCTGAATAAAATTAAAGGCTGAGCTGGTAGCACCAAGCCACCAAGCAAATAAATATAAATACAGATCCCATGCTCTTACTGCAAGGCGTCTGTTACTCTTATTTGTCTCTGGCTTCTAGCACAGTGTCTAATCGTAATAGCCACTAAATCAATATTTGTTGAACTTATCCTGGAAAAATAAATAGAAACATTCAGAGAAAATAGCTTGACCTGAGAGCGCATTGAGGCACGTTTTCTATTTTATGTTTTTCTTTTCTTTTCTAGAAGGCAGAAATAATTTCTACCAGCAAATTCCCTCATGGGAAATTTCCAAGTAACTGTCTAAGTTTGCTTAAAACATCGTATGGAGAAATCAGTGGTTCATAGTCGTTAGAACATATTTTGATAAGACAGACCATAGCCTCTAGGAAGGGATGTGAAATAACTCGAGGCCTACACAGTGGGTTCTTATCCCCAGACTGTACACAACTGACTCTTGCAACATGATTTCTAGTGAAGAACAATTCACCAAGAAAGAATAAAGTAAACATGCGAACGTCTGGGGAAAAGTGAATTATTCTTATATTCTGATAGTATTTATATAATAAATACTTCATAATATTCTCACCATAAGCACTGAAAAAAAAATCAGCATGTAAATGCTGTTTTTACACTTCTGACAAAGTGTAAATTTAAGACCAAGAATCATTTAGTGACACTTTGTCAATTATTTCATTTTCTCCCCTTCTCTCCACTAAAATGTGGTAAAACAAGAACAATTTTCAACTTCCTGATGATGATAAGTTTATGGGACATGGTAGGGACCAATGATAAATCTGAACTAAGATTCAAACACAGACAGGACATCTGGAAAGTATTGCTGTTTTCTTTTAATTTGTTTAAGCAGATGTTGTCAGACCAGGAGGGAACGCAGTAAGCAATGTCATCGTGACCCAGATAGGATCCAAACCTGGGAGCTGGGCTACGTGTCTCCTGCCTGTAATCCTAGCACTTGGGAAGACTGAGGTGGAAGGATTGCTTAAGGCTAGGAGTTTGGGACTAGCCTGAGCAAGAGTGAGACACCAGTCTCTACAAAAAATATAAAAATTAGCCAGGCATGGTGGTGGGTACCTGCAGTCACAGCTACCCAGGAGACTGAGGCAGAAGGATCACTTGAGCCCAAGAGTTTGAGGCTGCAATGAACTATGATAACATCACCACATTCCAGGCTAGACAACAGAATGAGACACTGTCTAAAAAAAAGAAAAAGTGATTTCAAAGAAATACACTGAAATATTGACGCATCTGTGGATAGCGAGACTATGTGTGGTTAGTACTTCCTCCTTTATAACCTCTGTAAAGGTTTTCCCATGAAGAGGAATTTTTCTTTCTATTATAAAGGAAAATGTGTAATGTTTAAAGACATTTTAGGGTCACAATTAGTAAAATTTTTTTGATAATAAAGTAATATCAAGTTAGTTTGACAGAAAGTGAGCAAGCACATCATGAGTCGCTGTTTCACTTGCCCTTGAAGGCCAGCTGTTTGATTCTGTGAGACAAAGTATGAATTTGATATCTCCTTGAGGAACTCAATCCTTTTCAGAATTTAAGTACATACACCTTATGAAATTAATACATTAAGTAATGAAAGAGAAAAAGAGAAATAAATTATAAAACTAATACTATGTATCTGAATTAGAGACAGTGGTGTAAGGCTTTTGCTTTTCTTTCAATACCAAATTTTATAAGGAAAGATTTAAACAAGTTATTTAGTTATGAGTCTTGGCTATGGTCTTTTAAAATTAGGTGAACTGATGATATTCTACATAAGAACCATGAGAACTATTAAAAAGTTGCTATCTAAATGCATGCCGTATCGTGACAGTCTCACATTTATATTAATCTCTAAATGAACTTCACAAGTTTGGATGAAGCCAGATACCAACCACAACTTCTCTTTCTTCCTTTCTTGGAAATGAAGAGCCTCCATGTTCTTCCTAAATCCCTTGTTAATACATACATAACTAGAAGGGCATTCTTAATGTTTAAAATAAGCATATTTAGGATATAATACTGTCATCGATTCACTCATGAACAAACTCAACAAACGTGTATGCCTAATATATGCCCTGCAGTGTGTTAGGCTCTCTGACACTAAGGAGGTAAATAAGAAAACTCTGTGCCCTTAATTATTTCATACCCTATGGAAGACATTCATGAACTGGTAGAAAACCAAAACTACACAGTTCCTTGTTTGCCTTGAGCCTTTACTTACACAATTAATGCTCACTTTTCACTTTTGAAAGAAAGATACTGCTATTATTTTGAGGGAATCATACCTAGTTTCCTTCCTCCTTTCCTTCCTTACTTTCTCCTCCATACAAATTCTGTCCCTACAGCTTGCAGTATGGTAACCACTAGCCATGGGGTTATTGAGCATGAAAGGGGCCTGATCCAAACTGAGATGTCTGATATGTGTGAAATAACCATGTAATTTCAAAGATTTAGTATACACAAAGAATATAAAATATCTCATCAATAACTGTTTATATTTATTACCTGTTGAAATCATATTATTTTAAACATAATGGTTTAAATATATTATTAAAAGTAATCCCAGTTTCCTTTTCCTTATTTCAATACAGTTACTAAGAAATTCAAAGTTATTTATGTGCCTCACATTATACTCCAGTACAGAGCATTGCACTAAATGCCTTCGGTTTATTGCACAAGAGAAGCCTATCACTTCTCAAAGCTTATTTGTATAAAGCATGCTGACGAGCACTTTACTCTTAGTAGTGAGTTAGGAGGATCACCCCATGTAAACAGGCACACACAGTTCAGCAGAAAACCAATTGTAGATGAGTCACTAATAGTTTTGTGTATATTATGATGATTAAAAAAATACAGCAGAAACTAGTGACTCAACTCTGTCTTTCATTCTGGGGACAGAGTAGAAAAGAAGTTGCTCTTTTCTGCCTTAGTAACTTGTTTAATATTATTGAGAACAAATTATTTATAAAACTCATCAACATATCTATGCATATTCTTATGGGATTTATAATCGATACTTCTTAATTGGGTTATTTGATATGTTAAATTCTATAAATGTAAATCTATTCATGTTCTTATACCAGAGAATAGCCTCTTACTACGGACAAAAAGACCATGAATGAAACGTTACTTCTATTTTCTCCTTAAGAGTAGAATGAATCAAGTTCCCTTCCTATATGTTGTGATTCAGACTTAGTATTTGTAGTTTTATGTTAAATGAATAGAAATCAATGAAATGTCACTAAAATTTTAAATGAGTCATAGTACATTAAAAAGATATTTTCAGCAAGACAATTATTTGAGTAATATACTTACTAAAGGTATTCTTTAGTTTTTATAAAAAGAACAGTCAAATCTTCAAACTTGTTTAGTTTTTTAAAAAACCATAGAATTTATTTTTCTCAATTATATAGTTTATAGTGTTTATAATTTCAACCACATTATAAGATATTACATAACAATTTTTATAGTGATCATTTTCACAATGACATGTACAAATGATTATCATAATATATAATCGGTAAAATAAGAGAGGTGCTTCTCAAATAATCTTGGATATAGTGAAAAGTTAGAGAAAAACACTTGTGTCATCCTACCAGAATCTGCACTCATTAGAAGTCTCATCTTCTCACTTTGAAATAAATCGTAACAGCATGGAATATAACACATGGCCATACCCGTAGGGTATAAAAGACATATTTAAAAGAAATCACATATGCATACCTTTTGTCTGATGGAAATGACCTCATTTAATGTAAGATCGAAATAAATAGTCTTTTTTGTTTTTCTGATATAATCTCTCATTGTCTTTCTCTTCTGAGAAGTTCAAAACTTCTGATCTTTTTTTCTGTGTGTTTGTGTGAGAGAGAGAGAGTATCTCTAGAGTGCAGTGGCATCAACATAGCTAACTTCAAACTCCTGGGCCCAAATGATCCTCTTTCCTCAGCCTCTCAAGTAGCTAGAACGATAGGCACAGGCCACCATGCCAGGCTAGTTTCTTCTCTTTTTGTAGAGATGAAGTTTTGCTCTTATTTGGGCTACTCTAGAGCTCCTCAAGCAATCCTCCTTCCTTGGCCTCCCCCACTGCTAGGATTACAGGCACAAGCCACCAAACTCATCCTAAATTTTCGTCTCCATGATTTGTCCATTAAAACTTAATCAAAATATTACTTTCATTTGCATAAACTGAATAAAAATTTACTTCCATTTCAGTAAACCAGATAATAACACTTTCTTCATGTTCTCATGTATGTATTCACTTAATAAATTTTTACTGATCAGCTATTATGTGCTATGCACTATGTTTGACCCTCTAACTGTGATGATGAGAAATACTATGGTCCTTGCCTTCATAGAACTTATAAATAGAAGGGGAATTGGACATTTCACAAATAATCTCATAAATAAAAACATAGCTGTGCACCATGACAAGCTCAACAAAATATAGGCAGAAGCTAATTTAGGTTGGGGGGTGTTAAGGAAGCTTTCTCTGAGGGAATGAATAGTTTGAGAGAGGAGTAGGATTTACTGTTTGAAGCATCAAAGAAAGAGTGTTCCAGGTGGAGGAAATAGTATACATAAAGGTCTCAGAATCAAAGGTGCTCCATGCATTTGAGGTACTGAAGGACATTGGATAGCAGATGGCCACTGAGATAGGAGATGTTGAGAAATCAGGCTGGCAAGATGGACAGAAGCCCAATCATTCATGTTCTTCTGTGTTCTTTTATTAAGACAAGTGGTGCAACCTGATGGGGTTCGAAATTCAGAAGATGGTAATGTTGATTCACCAGTGTCTTAGTCCATTCTGTGGACTAAGAATGGTTATGTAGAGGGGTAAGTCTCTGCAAAGCTACTGGTGAGGGCCCTGTGCTTGGCCAAAACAAGGTGGAGAAGGTCATAAGGGATAGTTCACACACAAAAAGGGAACAAACATATTGTCACAAAGGAACCTAACCTAGGACAATCCAATGTCATAGCAACAAATCCAGACCCACAAGAGTAATCACCCACTTCCACGAGACCACACATTCAAGAGGGATCTTACCCTATAAGCCAAACATTTCCTATCAGGCCAACAACTACCATATTGGAGATTCTATTTCAACATGACTTCTGGTGGAGACAAACTGTATCTGGCCCATAGTAACTGGTTTTAAAGATTGTATTTTGGTTGCATAAAAGAACGTCTTCTTTGTAGGAAATACACACGAATCTAGCAGTCCCCAATCTTTTTGACACCAGGGCCTAGTTTCATGGGAGACAATTTTTCCATGGATGCAGCAGTGGAAGATGGTAGTAAACACTGGGGATTGGCTGTGAATGCAGTTGAAGTTTCACTGGCTCCCTCACAACTCACCTGCTGCTGTGCAGCCTGGTTCCTAACAGGCCACAGCCGGAACCTTTTTATCACCAGAGACTGGTTTGAGGGAAGATAACTTTTCCATAGAAGGAGATAGAGGAGGAGGCACTGCAGTGCGACCTGCTTCATAACAGGTTGTGTACCAGTACTGGGGGTTGAGAACCACAGCACTAAAGTATGCAGGGTTGAGAAGACAATGTATTGGCAGCTTATTTCCACATGGTTCAAGGAGAAAGTTCTTTGTATCATGGTTACAACTTTTTAGTGAGCATCAAATTGTTTCCAATAAAGAAAATAGAAACAAATTGAAAAGTCTCTTTTTCCTAGTCCTCTAATAGTTACCCATTCCATTCAGAATTAAAGCCCCCCAAATTATGAATGGAACAATTTTAAAATATATGAGGAAATATAATTTCTGGGATAATTTATCCTCCTTATTAGATGCAAATTCATGTAATGTGATTTCCCTGTAGCCAGAAATGAGGTATTTGGGGGGCAGTTGTTCTCAATCAATCCCTCTATTTGGGCTTTTCATAGATCAGCGGTTCTCAACCTGTGGGTCACGACCCACAGGAACTGTATTAAAGGCTGGCGGCATTAGGAAGGTTGAGAACCACTGTTGTAGATGGATAGACTGCATCACATGGACAGATGATTTGGGACAGGGAAAGGGAGATTTTGCACCAAACGGTTTTTAGGCAGTAAAACAAATAAAGCCTTTCCATGTAGCTTGTAAAAAGTCTTTCTACATTATTTTCTTAGCAAAAGGATATTAAATCTAAAATTATAATTGATTTTATTGCTGCAAAGCATTTGGTAAATGGAAAAAACAGCATGATCTTAGAGCAATGGAATTCTAATAGTCAACATAAGTTGAAAAGTGGCGTGTGTTCCCGGATATCTATTTTTGTACAGCCCATGAGCTAAGAATGGTTTTTATATTTTTAAGCGATCGGGAAAAATCAAATAAAGAACAATATTTCATGATGCATGAAAAGTGTATAAAATTCTAATATCAATGTCCATAACTAAAGTTTTATTGGCATCTGACCATCCTTGTTTTCTACATGTTATCTATGGCTGCTTTCGGGCTACAATTGTATAATTGAGTAGTTATGACAAAAACCACATGGCTTGCAAAGCTTAAAATATTTACCTCTAGAAAAATAGAAAAAGCTTGCTGAACCTTGTTCTAAAGCAATTAGTTGGGGCAATGTAGAGCCACAGGTGAGTAGCTTAAGCCCAGATCGTTAGGCCAAAGGAAATAGTTAGATTTCAGAGGAAAGGAATCCAGTGCATTTTCTGTCCATTGTACTTTCTTCAATTCTTTTGAATAGTTGTTTTTCTGGCTGATATTAAGCCTTAGGACAGCATTAAGCCCCAGCAAATTTAAAATGCTAATAATCTCCATGGAACTTCCCAATTCAGCTTTATATCCCTCCCTGTCCTACACTGTTATCATCTATACCACTTACTATCTATGTTGTTAATTATCTATACGTGCATGTGATTTGTTTTCGCACGTAAACTGTAAGCCCTTTGTAGTTGGAAAAACAAAACAAAAGTAGATGATGCTTTGCACTCCCGTGTATTCATGTATCTCCAAGGCTGGATCAATATCCTCACACGAGTGTGCTCACTAAGGTTGAAAATGTTGATAACATGCTGTGAATTCTCTGTACTTTTCTTTCTCAGGGAAAAGGAAATAAATCATTACCAAAAAACTTACTTCTGCGTTCTAAGAATTCCAACTGTAGAGACTTTGATGGAACTAAACCTATTAAGTGGCTAGCACAGCCTAATTAATACAAATTGTTCTGATTATCATATTTTTTTTTTATTGAATCATAGCTGTGTACAATAATTCAATCATGGGGTACAGTGTACGGGCTTCAGAAACAATCAGAGATATTTTCATCAACCTGATTGCAATAACATTCAAGAGATTTTCTCATTACTATGTGAGAACATTTTTGATCCATATTTAGAAGTTTTCTCCTGACCATTCAAATATACACCACTGGTGTGATCCTGCCCTTTATCCTCTCTCCTCCCACCCTCTCCCTCCCCTTCCCTCCCTCTCTCCTTACCCCATCTTCCCGTGCAATAAATGAGTTGTAGCCTTCACTAGAAAGATATAAATTTGGTTCATATTAGGGATGTATACATTGGATACTTTTTCTTCCATTCTAGAGATACTTTGCTAAGGAGAACATGTTCCAGCTCCATCCATGTAACTATGAAACAAGAAAAGTCACCATCTTTCTTTAAGGCTGCATAATATTCCATGTTGTACATGTACCACAGTTTATTAATCCATTTGTGTGTCGATGGGCTCTTGGGCTTATTCCATGACTTAGCAATTATGAATTGGGCTGCAATAAACAATCTAGTACAGATATCTTTGTTGTAATGTGTTTTTTGGTCATCTGGGTATATACCAAGTAAAGGAATTATAGGGTCAAATGGCAAGTCTATTTTTAGATCTCTGAGTATTCTCCAAACGTCTTTCCAAAACGGGTGAATTATTTTTCATTCGCACCAGCAATGTAGAAGTGTTCCCTTTTCTACACATCCATGCCAACATCTCTGGTTTTGGGATTTCATCATGTGGGCTAATCTTACTGGCGTTAGATGATATCTCAAGGTAGTTTTGATTTGCATTTCTCTGATGATTAAGGATAATGAGCATTTCTTCATGTGTCTGAAGGC
>CAUYRH010025688.1:0-10518 GCA_963574655.1 Perodicticus potto
TTATTTATTTTTTTTTTTGAGACAGAGCCTCAAGCTGTCACCCTGGATAGAGGGCCGTGGCCTCACAGCTCACAGCAGCCTCCAATTCCTGGGCTCAAGCGAGTCTCTTGCCTCTGCCTCCCAAGTTGCTGGGACTACAGACGCCCGCCACAACGCCTGGCCATTTTTTGGTTGCAGCCGTCGTTGTTTGGCCGGCCCGGGCTGGATTCGAACCTGCCAGCTCAGGTGTACATGGTTGGTGCCTTAGCCTGTTGAGCCACAGGCGCTGAGCCGCTCACTAGGTTTTAAATTAAAAATCTGAATATTCCTTTGAAACCACTTGTACTAACCCCAAACGGATTTACTGAAAGAAATGAACACTAAAGAAAATATAAAATATGTCACAGATCTATTGGGATGACTTCATCTACACCATACAAAGGAATCAGCTGCAGTTTTTCATCTCTGTTTTGATAGATGGAAGACAGGAGGTTTTTGTGATTGCAAAGGCAATCACTAATTTTTCCTGTCCAAAAAATCTGGATCTTTTGTAAGACTAAATTAAATAATTATGTTGCCCAGAAAGAAAGCCGAATCTACTTGGGAAAAGACATTGCATCCTCACATCAATCTATGCGCACACGTTAGAAACAGAGTGGGAAAGACAATTGAGAAAATAAGAGAGCAAAGGAAAATTAATTCCAATTATGGAAATGCAGCTTAAAGAACAAAGGCTTAAATTTGTAACACAGGTCTAAGGGGAAATAATTCTCCTAAGTAACCACTTAACAGGTGAAAAGTCTGCAAATCTGAGGGAAAAGTTGACTGTTTACTAGATACATTATTTCCTCTTTCTAAATGAGTAATTAGAAAATTGGTATTCCCAAGCATGAAGAAATAAAACAATCAAAGGTCTTTCTGGGTGGCCAGCCTCCCAGTGGCTGCAGGTTCAAGAGAAAGAATTTGAGAATCTACTGGAAAAGGCCAGCCAAGGATCTCACTTGCCAGCAATAGGCTTGTTTCGGGTAATTAAAGCTAAAGCTTCCAAGAATGAACATTGTTACTTCTTACTCACCTGGGCTTTTCACATATCCGGATCTCCAATGGGCCCTTTTGCTCAGCCCACTACAGGGCACCTGCATCATTACAGGATATGAATGGTCTCGGCATGGAAAGCATTATAGAGAGATCACAGTGGGTTCAGCAAAATCCCTTCACAGGATTGGACTCCCCACGAGGAAAAAAGGCTAAGACACCTCAACACAGACTTTGTAAATCTCGATCATTACTTGGTTCTGATTAATCCAGCTACATAAATGAGGAAGGAGTATGGCAGAAACAAATGACTTCCACCCTCAACCCCCAACAGCCAGATCGGGGATAAGGGACAATGTAGAATTTAAATGCATTTGAGATGAAAATGTTATCATGGATCTGACCCTCAATAACCAAAAGTAGCTAGAAAATAATAGAATCTACCCAAGATGTTGCAAGGGACATGCAATTTTTTTAAGTATAAAATAAAACAATTTCACATATATGCCACACTGAGTTGAGAAAGCTCAATAAACTATTTACAAACGGAATGCCCATCACAGAGAGAACAAAAGGCCGTTCACTGGGGCTTTCACTGAGAATTTTCTGTTAACATATCTCTAAGAAGTCAAGAAAGAGCACATGTTTCAAAAAAAAGAGCTCGTGTTTTCAAATTCAGAACAAGTATGTTTCATGCCTGTTCACATTAAAGATTATTTCTTTTGTGTTTTAAAGTAGATATAAATATGTACTTTTGTAAGGCCTGAATGGATGGCTATGATTTGCCCCCAGACAAGAAAAGAAAAAAAGGGTATAAATCCATTTGGTCAGTTAATTCATAGTAAATTCTCCTATTAGCCTCTGTTTAAAAGTGGAGTGAGTAAAGGAGATAGAGAACCTACCATTTATTAAAATTTTAACACTTAGGAAAGAATTTAGAGGTCATTTGCCCTAAATCCCAACATTTTGTTAATATGGAAAACTAAGTCCCATAGACAACAGCACACCCAAAAATGGACCCAGCTGGAGGGCAGCCCTTTGGAAGTGCCACACCTGGGTCTGGCCACTTCCTCTGCCTAAACCTTTACTGCCTGTCTCAGGTGTCCTTGCAAGATGCACCTGAACATCACAGACCCCCCTGATGCTTTCAACCTTGGTGGCCATCTTTGGGGGGTAGGATCGCTTGAGAGTGAGACTAAAAAAGGAAGCTGAGCAAGGGTACTTCTAGAATTAGTTCTATTATATTTCATAAAATTTCCATGGCTTAAGTGTATTTTCTCCTTAAGTCTTCTTGTTTTTACCGTTCCTCTCAACTCGTCTTTGAAATTTTTTCCCTGCATCGTTCCTCTCTAGTAAGGGCGTAAAGGTAATACTTTCAATCTTAATCCTGCTCACAAAATCTTGGCTATCAGTGCATTAACAGGAACTCTATGGGCACTGGTATTTTCTGGACCTAGAAGAGGATGTTTACTAAGTTGTGGCCAGAACAGGTAAGAAAAGAAATGCCGCTGTAACACAAGATCCAGTAAGGCCCCAAACTCCTAAAGTAGGCATGTTGCCCAAGTCCTAACTTGGTAACAAACTAGCCTCAATTCAGTTTTGCATAATTTCATTCTCCTTTCCTATTTACTGGTGATGATCTGGCATTCTTCTATCTTCTTCCAGGAAGGATGGAACTCCAGTGAGGGAGAACTGCCTACTCTTCCTTTTTGAATATAATCACATTTGTCCTGAAAGCTTATGAGGCAGGACTGGCCATCCCTATGCACATATACCCCACCTCTCTCCTTAAAGAGGAATGTAGCTCTCTGCCAGCAGAACACTAACTACAAAGTTTACAGTCCAAAAAGGAATCATACCCCATTTCACTGCCATCTCGCCAGCCTTTCGTTCCCATATTTCCGGTCAATAGGAAACCTTAATACACCTGATGTTTGACAATACGGAGACCTCAAACCTTACTGCTAACAAGGGAATGGTGGGACCTGGTAGAATCTTCATTTTAAGATAAGAAAACTGGAGTTTTCATAAGTGACATGAGACTACATAAACTAGTAGTAAAGCTGGGATTAGAACTAGTCCCCAGGATTCCGTTTCAATCTACTGTATTTTCTATAACAAAGCAGTCGTCAAGTTTCTGCCCGCACATTACCAGCTAGGCCTCTGGCCAGGAAGAGGAGAGTGGAGAGAAAGTAATTGATTTCTTCTCGCGAGGCTGAGGCAAGAGGATCACTAAGCCCAAGAGTTTGAGGTTGCAGTGAGCTACGATGACGTCATGGCCCTCTACCCAGGGTGACAGAGACTGTCTCAAAAAAAAAAAAAAAAAAAAAGGGCAGACCATTTAATTAATTAAATACATCAATTTTATTTGAAGATAGTTGTGAAGCCAGGCATGGTGGCTCAGGCCTGTAATCAGCACCCTAGGAGGCCAAGGCAGGTGGATTGATTGAGCTCAGGAGTTCGAGACCAGGCTGACCAAAAGCGAGACTCCCATCTCCACTAAAAATATTTTTAAAAACTAGCCAGGGGTGGCACCTGTGGCTCATCAAATACGGAGCCGGTCCCATATACCAAAGGTGGTGGATTCAAACGCGGCCCCTGCCGAACTGCAAAACAGAAAAATAGCTGGGCGTTCTGGCGGGCTCTTGTAGTCCCAGCTACTTGGGAGGCTGAGGCAAGAGAATCGCCTAAGCCCAAGAGTTGGAGGATGCTGTGAGCTGTGTGACGCCACGGCACTCTACCAAGGGCGATAAAGTGAGACTCTGTCTCTACAAAAAAAGAAAAACTAGCAGGTGTAGTAGCACACACCTGTAGTCCCAGCTACTTGGGAGGATGAGGCAAGAGGATTCCTCAAGCCCAAGAGTTTGATGTTGCTATGAGCTATGATTCCATCGCACTCTACCCACAGTGACAGAGTAAGAATCTGTCTCAAAAAAAAAAAGAAAGAAAGAAAGAAAGAAGTTAGTTGTGAAGCAAAGTAGAAGCATATATAAGGCAACTTTTTGAAAAGTCATACTGAAAAAATATTTAATAAAAGAACTACTCTTAACTTTATCCCATGAGATACTCATAATTCAACTCAAAGAAGTTTTCCAGTCTACATTTGTCATGGTCACTCAGAAATATCATTTAACATCAGGATAACAACAGAAATGAGAAGTTGGGATGACACCATAATAACTTACAAGACAGCAATTAACATTTTTTCCAATATGACAATTATAACTAGCAGTGTGTGAAAACAAACACTACGTCACCTTCAACTATGTTTTATTAAGGAGCTCAAATGTTTGGAAAAGCTTATGTACATAAGAAATTGCATGCATTAATTGCAAATCCACTGATTGTTAGTTTAAGAACCAAGACTATATTCCAGGTCATACAGAAATACTGCAATCACTGAAAGCAAGAGAAACAGCTGAAACTATAGGCAGTTTTCAAATCAGGATAATTCACAAAAGTATAAGCCATTAAGGTAAGGTTCATGCTGCCTAAAACATTTTTTGCCCAAGTTTTTTTTTTTTTTCTTATTACAAACATATCAAAAGAATAACGACCACACAGGGAAAACCTCAGCAATTAGCTTCTTTGATAGATGTTAATCTTGTTTAGATTCAATAGATGCCCTAAAAATCTGGGCAAAAGACAGGGGAGAAATATAAAAATTCATCATTCCTAACAGAGTTCTCATCACTGGACACAGAACTAAGTCAATTCCCGCAGGCCATTTCTGGCAGCCAGCAGACAGCATTTCCTAACTTTTCCAGCTAATCCATTGCTACATCAGAAGTGCTGTGAAGACGAAAGAGGAGTTAGAAGCCCAGTAGGACAGACTATCCATGGGGGGTTTATAGTCTCTCTCTCTCTTTGGGTTGTGGGATATTGGGCAATATTCTAAATTGTCTCCAATGAGAATATACCCCTTCTCCAAGCAAAAAATGAGGCTCTGAATATGCTTTATGAACTGTGAAACTACACAAATGTTACATTTATATTTTTACTTCTGTTGACCATTTTAGCCCACAGAGCTCTCATTTCATGTGGCTTTTTTCTCCTGAGAACAGTGCTTAAGTCTATCTGGAGAAAGAGAATCTGGCAGGTACAATTTGCACATCCAAGTCTGCATTTTCCAAAAGTCTGTTATCTTGGTGCTTTTCTGTTCTAAGGGAAGAGGTTTTGTTTCTTTTTGTTTAGGTTGATCTGGTTATATAAGGATAATTTTCAACACAAACAAGGAGAGGCCAAGTTAGTAAACAAAGGCAGATCAGTAGTTCCAGAAGCCCTCCAACAGGGCTCGGACATTTCCGACTCAACATATCCTATGCTCTCTCTTCTCCCAGAAATGTTCTGAAATCCTTCACCAAGTTGTTATCAGTGGAACTCCTTTGGCTTAAAATACCCCAAGGTTTCTCTTCTTAAGTTAAATAAGTGCCTGTCTTAACAGACATTAATTTTCTGCAGAGGAAAGCAGAAAGCATCTTCCTTTCCTGAATTACACCATATCCCTAGCCATGGAAATCCAGAGTGATAATTTACTCTATCAGAAATACATAATGCTATAGCTGTGTTATAAATGAATGGAATTATAATTCTAATTGACTTTGACCATTTTAATCCTGGGAGGATTTACTATCTCTAAATCCTTTCAAAGAAGTAATTCTTGAATGCAGTTAAGTAACCAATTCAGATTTTAAATATTACACTGCCCCCTTGTGTATCTTGTGTTTAGTGAAAAGGTCGCTCACGAAATACAGTAATTATAATTCTAAGAAATACGTCAACGGAATCTCAGAGATCCGAACGAGAAAAAGCTCCCCAAATTGTGGAGGCCAGCATGTTTATTTCACAGATAATAGAACCGAGTTAATGAAGGATTATATAACTTGCCTAAAATCATATGCTAGTCAATAACAAAGCAAACACTGTCAAGTGGAACTTAAGCTTCTCCGAATGTTAATTTTTCTATTAAAATGTAGAAGGCAGCCTGGAAGAAGAGAAATGATAAGGTTTTGTTAGTTGGGCACATCAGAGTTTGAATTTCAGATCACTACTTCATAGATTCCCCAAGCTCTAATTCTCCCTCTGACTAACAGCTATTGCAAAGGTGTTGAAAGGGTCCAGTCTGACAATGTTCATCAAGCCCTTTGCATAGTGATTAGTAATATAACTATAAAAATATATAGGAAATTGGTTTTAAATTATACATTTGGAGACCTCTGGATAAAGACATTCTAAAGTAATGAAAACAATGAGTTAAAGGCATTTAAGTCTGAATTTTTTTTTTTCTTTTTTTTTTGAGACAGAGCCTCAAGCTGTCACCCTGGATAGAGTGCCGTGTAATCACAGCTTACAGCAACCTCCAATTCCTGAGCTCCAGCGAGTCTCCTGCCTCTGCCTCCCAAGTAGCTGGGATTACAGGTACCCACCTCAACGCCCGGTCATTTTTTGGTTGCAGCCGTCATTGTTGTTTTGGTGGGCCCCGGGCTGGATTCGAACCTGCCAGCTCAGGTGTATGTGGCTGGTGCCTTAGCCCATTGAGCCACAGGAGCCGAGCCAAGTCTGAATTTTTTTAATTTGGCATAAAATGAAGGTAATTCCTGTTATTCTTCAATTATTTTTTCATTTTCTTTCTTTCTTTCTTTTTTTTTTTTTTTGAGACAGAGTTTCGCTTTCTTGCCCCCGGTAGAGTGCCATGGCATCACAGCTCACAGCAACCACAAACACTTGGGCTCAAGCGTTTCTCTTGCCTCAGCCTCCCAAGTAGGGGGACTACAGACACTCCCCACAACGGCCGGTTATTTTTAGAGACAAGGTCTCTCACTGGCTCAGGCTGGTCTTGAACCTGTGAGCTCAGGCTATCCGCCCACCTCGGCCTCCCAAGTACTGGGATTACAGGGGTGAGCCACCGCACCCGGCCCAATTACTTTTTCTAATACAAACAAAGTTGTAACAGAAAATACCACATAACAAACACTGTGTGAGAGATGAAGCAATGGACAGGACCCTTGAATGAAGTTCACGGAAGAGCAAAGTGGAACTTCATTCAGTACCAGAGTGTTAAGTCAGGTTCCTGCATCTCCTCTGTCAAGGGCTCTTCACCAACGCAGGGCCAAGAGAACCAGCCTGAAAAGCTGCAGGCAGGAATTTTCCTTCTGACCTTGAGAACACACAATTAGCTACGTCAGCTTGGGTGGTCATTTTATCTCTGTTTCTCCTTCTCCGTCTGTAAAGTGAAGTCACCTTCTACCTCGCAAGGTCTCATGGTGAAGGTGTAAAATGAATGTTCAAAAAACACTGTAAACACGGAAGTGCTTGATAAAGTAAGGTGAAGTTTCTTATCTTTAATTTAAAGCAATAATAAACATTAAGTTTGTCACTAAAATGGGGACGACCTTAGAACCAACCAACCTTAGAAAGGTGGAAGCAGCTTAGAGACTGTTAAGCTGCACTCTGCTCCCCATAAGCTATCTCTTCCCTCTCCGGTTCTACTGGCTTCTGCTGGAGATCACTCCAAAAATTCTGGTTCCACATAAATCTTTGCCTTTTAAGTCAACTTCACTCAAGGGTATTGATAAAGCTTATCCCTGACAGCACACCACTAAACAAACAGACGCCAGCAGGCTAAAGGCAATTCATCTCAGATCGCTGTGAAAATGACTAATATTGATTATCCTCTGATTCGGCTGCAGTAATCCCCCCATGGTGATGGTGGCGAAGTGCTGTAAATGGGTCTGTTCTGTTTCTATAGGTGGCCTGATATGCAGAGAAGTGTTAAAGCTCCAAAAGATGGCAATAAAAGTGATGGATTTCTTTTCAATAAGTGCGTAAAGTAGGTGGCCATAAGCCCCTTGGAAGGCTCATACCATGCCGATAAGCACAGACTGGGGACCCACAAATACTAGCAGATCACTTACAATGGGCCGACGCCAAAATAACAAATGTCACAAAGGGACATTACTGGAGGTGATAGGGTAGGAGAAAAGGGAAGGTACTGGTATAAATAGATGTCACAGTCACTGCTGTAGAGGTGGGGCACAGTGGTTGCAACTGTGCATAATGAGCGCGATGGGGACTTCTTGGGTAATTATCCAGAAACAGTTAACTCGAGCTCTTGGTTCATTCCAACAATTGTACCATATTTGCATCCAGAATGCTGCAATAAAAGTGCTGTCGGAAACAAAATAAAAGATGCAACTGCATAGAAACAGGAGACGCTCACCATGAAACACACTGTTGTCCGCCAGAAAGTGCCTGCGGTACTGCACACAGCTCCTCTGCTCCGAGCGCCAGTAACTCATTGTTGGAAGGCTTCTGGCGCAGCATCAAAACCAAATTGCCCTGTCAAGGGAAACAGAATGAGATGAAAATGAAGAAAACAGCAGCCACACGCTCACATTGGTGGCATATGCCACCGGTTGCCCAGCAGCACAGAGCAACACATACAGCATACGGCTTCTCTTCACATAGAGCTGGAATCTTCCAGGCCCTATGAAATTCCCCACAAATCTTCCCAGGGGCTAGAATGTCATTTAGCTTATCAAACTTCACCTTTCAGGGCTCAGAGTTACTGCTGTCTCCAGGGAAAATGTATCTACCATCAGGGAGCAAGTTTCAGGACCGGTTTGTGTGCTCCAGGCTTCACCCCTGTTAGGCCAGGGCCCACACCAGTCCACGAGGGGAACTTTTCAGGAAATTTTGGTTGCAGGTGGAGAGGCAACTAACCGGAAGGAAGCTATCATTCCGATTACTGAATTCTGTGTTGGTGCACTTTCCACGTGTCTATGGACAAACACAGTAACAAATCATGCCTTTATTTTAGTTCATTATGGGTGTCCATTTAGGATCGCTAGAACCTGGATCTGCCCAGGCTGAACAGGTCGGTGGGGTAGACTAGCAGAGCCTACACTACCTAACACTCGGCCTCCAAGAGACACAGAGAAACACAAGGATGGCTAGAGCGAGAATTCGAAAGGCAGAGATGTGAGTTGATGAATCAAACTCCTCCAAAAGCCGATGTGCACGACCCCGAACAAGCCTCCTTTGTGCACAGGATTTGGCTAAAGCAACTTTTCAGAATTCCAACCTCCTTTCTGTTCACACGATACAGCCAGGCAAAACCAAGCAAGGCTGGCGTAAAGTTAAAACCGACGGGTGGGAAACAATTTGTCAGTCTGTCCTATTAAAACAATCTAGAGTTTTGTAAAAGTACCCTGGGATGAAGTCAGCCACTTAGTGAAAAAAATAAATTATCAGAGCATTGTCTATTCATGAATGGAACAGTTGGTGAAGGCTCCTGGAGCTTTTGACGGAGATTCTCCTTGGGACCCTGGGGCTCATTCTTAACCCTCCCTGACCTGAATCTTAACTCCAGTCTGTCCTACCTACTCTGCCTGCAGCCTGGACTCCCTGCTTCCTGCCTCCTCCACACCTGGATAAATCTGACCCCTCATCCTACTCCCTGAGGCAGAGGGAGACCTACCAGTGTAAATTGTAAGCTGTAAAATATGACAGAAAATAGTCAATTATGAAAACAATTATACTTGGGCCCATAACACATTCTACAAAGATCTCTTCTTTTAAAAAAGTGTTTTTAGTTACATAATTAATTCATTTCAATATATATATTCATTAATGTGTTGAAAAGTTCCAATAACACTGAAATTTAAATTTTTATAAAATATAAAAGTTTGCTCAGCGCCTGTGGCTTAACGGGCTAAGGCGCCAGCCACGTACACCTGAGCTGGCGGGTTCGAATCCAGCCCAGGCCCGCCAAACAACGACAGCTGAAAAATGGCCAGGCGTTGTGGTGGGCGCCTGTAGTCCTAGCTACTACAGGCGGAGGCAGGAGACTCACTTGAGCCCAGGAACTGGAGGTTGCTGTGAGCTGTGATGCCACTGTACTCTATCCAGGGTGACAACTTGAGGCTCTGTCTCAAAAAAAAAAAAAAAATATATATATATATATATATGTATGTATGTGTATATATATATATATGTGTGTGTGTATATATATATATATATATACACACACACATAAAAGTCTCTTTTTCCCTCATGTCATGTCCCTCTCCTGGAATGATCACTTTTGTTTAGTGTGTATTATTCTAGTTATTTTCCTTTATCTTTACATATCTATACACGCATATAATTTGAAGACTTCATCTCTTACTCAAGAATTGGAAATAATTTTCATTAAAAACAGTAGTACCTATTTCCTTTTTTTTTTTTTGAGACAGAGCCTCAAGCTGTCACCCTGGGTAGAGTGCAATGGCATCACAGCTCACAGCAACCTCCAACTCCTGGGCTTAAGTGATTCTCTTGCCTCAGCCTCCCAAGTACCTGGGACTACAGGTGCCCTCCCCCACACCTGGCTATTTTTTGGTTGTAGTTGTCATTGTTGTTTGGTGGGCCTGGGCTGCCAGCTCTGGTGTATGTGGCTGGTGCTATAGCTGCTTGAACTACAGGCGCTGAGCCAAGTAGCAGCTATTTCCTACAAAAAGTATC
>CAUYRH010025691.1:0-21262 GCA_963574655.1 Perodicticus potto
GCGTTGTGGCAGGCGCCTATAGTCCCAGCTACTTGGGAGGCGGAGGCAAGAGACTCGCTTGAGCCCAGGAATTAGAGGTTACTGTGAACTGTGATGCCACGGCACTCTACCCAGGGTGACAGCTTGAGGCTCTGTCTCAAAAAAAAAAAAGAATAAATATGTAAGAAAAGGAAAAACATTTTAAATGATTCCGGAAAATTAGCTTTATCAAGCATAAATATAAATGCACTGTAATTAAAACAATGTGATGTTGGTATAAAAACCAACATACACACCAAATCAACCATAGAGGGCATATTAAACATAAATACACACACACAAGCATACACGCACGTGTGTGGGCTCAAACACACACACACACACACACACACACACTCTTTCATCCTAGGTACCAAAGTCAGCTAGAGTGGCCTTACACATTAAGTCAGATTCAGGTTGGGCAAAAAAGAGCCTGACACTTTTTAGTATAATTATGGTAATGTTCCTTATTATCACGGGCTCCAAAATAAAGGTACACTAAAAGAAGTAAGATGTACATATTTAAATGGCTTAGAAGAAAAATAACA
Source organism: Perodicticus potto (assembly GCA_963574655.1). NCBI lineage: Eukaryota > Metazoa > Chordata > Mammalia > Primates > Lorisidae > Perodicticus > Perodicticus potto. The sequence continues at coordinate 567 of CAUYRH010025691.1, forward strand.
GTAACTCTCTGGAAAGAATGAAATGAAGATAGAGTATCCACACAAGGGGCTGGAGATCATCCTAAGTCTAAATTGCCCACAAAGCCTCAAATAGTATATAGCCAAGCTTTACCACTGCATTCATTTTTACAGGATATAAAGAGAAGAGGCAGAGACTCAGCCTACAGTGAGGAGCCACTGACTGAAGCAATGCACAGAGGGACCAGATAAGAAGTTTGGGGTCTCATTTCCCACTCCAAATGTTTACTTGACATTTCCAATTCCAAGCATCTCAAACCTAATAGTTCCATAGGGAAACCATGATTCTTTCGGGACACTTTCTTTCTTAGTAGCTCAGACTAAAACCCTGGCAGTTACCCTTAAATACTCCCATAACCTCAAGACATTTTCTCTATGATACCCACTCTCTACCCCTGTCAATTCTATTCTAAATACATCTATCCACTTTTTTCTTCTTCACAACTATCACTCTTGAATGACAACATTATTTCATGCTTCTATATCCATTATTATGTACTGCAATGGGTTTATTATTAATCTCTCTGCTTTTACTCTTACTTCATGTGTTCCACATGACATTCAGTACAAACAACCTTTTTTCAAAATAAAGTTCTAAATATGTACTCCTCTGCATATAACTCTCTACTGGCTTTCTAATCTATTAAATATTACAAAGTCTGCAACAAATTACATTTTCAAACTCCTGCTTTCCTTACAACTTCACTTATTTTGTGTTCTTTCCTGCCAACAAGCATCAGCCTTCCTTTCAGTTCTTCCAATATGCCCAACTTTTTCCCCACATCAGGTCTTTCTCACATGCTTTCTCATCTGTCACAAAGCTCTTCTGTGCTTTCTTATAACTCATTCTTTCTCATTCTTTTACATGCCATTTGTTCAAATAAGCATTCCCTGACCCTCTAAGTAAACACGTCCCTGTGTTGTGATTTACCATAGAACCTGTCCTTTTCCTTAATAACCATCAACACAGTTTGTGATACTTTACCTATCCATTGTTATTTGACTTTTGAAACAGGGTTAATGTTTTACATATTTACAAGCAAATAGGGGAAAACCTAAAATTAAATATAAACAGAAATAAATGAACCTCACTATATTTCAAATAAACAACACACACAGAAAGAGTAAATAGAACATAACCCAAGTAACTAAATACCTATAGCGAGTTGAATGGTGGCCTTCAAAATGATGTGTCCACATCTTAATACTTGGAATATATAAACATCACCTTACTTGGAAAAAGAGTATTTGAAGATAAGGAATCCAATGTACTCAATTCTGATATGAGGACAACTGATGCTAGTACATGGTGGGGGATGAGGGAATAGGGAAGTGGAAAGAAGGAAGGAAGGTGGGGTTAACAGTGTGTGACACACCTCTTCGGGCAGGGACACAATTATAAGAGGGACTTTACCTAATAAATGCAAGCAGTTGGCTCGGCGCCTGTGGCTCAACGGGCTAAGGCACCAGCCACGTACACCTGAGCTGGCGGGTTCGAATCCAGCCTGGGCCCGCCAAACAACAATGATGGCTGCAACGAAAAAAAAAATGGTCGGGCATTGTGGCAGGCGCCTGTAGTCCCAGCTACTTGGGAGGCGGAGGCAAGAGACTCGCTTGAGCCCAGGAATTGGAGGTTGCGGTGAGCTGTGATGCCATAGCACTCTATCCAGGGTGATAGTTTGAGGCTCTGTCTCAAAAAAAAAAAAAAAAAATGCAAGCAGTGTAACCTGGTTCCCTCAATGATTCCCCAACAATTAAAAAAAAAAAAAAAAAGAGAGAGTATTTGCAGATACAATTAAGCATCTCTAGATGAGTTATCTGTGTAGGCCCTAAATCCAAGGGTAGATTTCCTTATAAGAGACAGAGGAGGAGGTGGTGTCCGTAGCTCAGTCGACAGGACACTGGCCACATACACTTAGGGTGGCAGGTTCAAACCTGGCCTGGGCCTGCTAAGCAACGATGACAACTGCAACCAAAAAATACCTGGGTGTTGCAGTGGGCACCTATAGTCCCAGCTACTTGGGAGGCTGAAGCAAGAGAATCGCTTAAGCCCAAGAGTTTGAGGTTGCTGTGAGCTGTGATGCCATAGCACTCTACCCAGGGCAACAGCTTGAGGCTCTGTCTCAAAAAAAAAAAAGAGAGAGAGAGAGAGACAGAAGAGGAGAAGACACAAAGAGAAGGCTATGTAAAGACAGAGGTAGAGAGTGCAGTTATGTAGCCACAAGCCGAGCAACACATGGAATCACCAGAAACTGAAAGAGTCAAGAAAGATCATTCTCCCCTGGAGCCAGTGGAGGATCCATGATCCTGCCATCACCTTGATTTCAGACGTGAAAGAATAAATTTCTGCTGTTTGAAGCCACGATGTTTGCGGTAATTATAGGAGCCCTATGAAGCTAGCACATACTCTCAGTCTAAAACCAACAGAACTATAAATAAATATTGAATGCTAGTTAATACTTTTTTTTTCTTTTTGGTAGTGGTATGCATTCTGAAACTACTATCAATATAATGAATTATTAAGCCCATGAGGAAATATGTTGAAAACATGGGGCATCTTCTTTCTCACTCTTAGAAAAGAGAGTTACAAAAGTAGAAAGCAGGAAGACTACGATGAACTCTGCAGTGCTTACATGAAATAAGAATTATCAATATAAATTCGTGATTTTTATTATGTAACATAAATATAGTTGTGTGTTTGTGTGTGTGTTATTTTATAGTTCTATATGTTAAGAATGTTTAGAAACAATACACTCCATAAACCCAACACAGAGATCCGGGTTTCTAGCTATTATTACCCAGTACAAGGAACCAGGATTTCTTGCAGAAATTATTAATTATAGATCTGGGATAGGAAAAAAATAGGTGAACGTTGACAACTTTGTTATGCAAAAAAAAAAAAAAGTATTACATTAAATAGAGACATGTTTAATAGACAAAGCACAGGCTAATGTGGCTTCCACTGGCTAAATCTGAAAGAGTTAGGGCATTAAAATAAATAATAACATCAATGGATTACAAACAATTGACTAAAAGAAGAACCTTTGAATGCATACTGATATAATAAATTAATAAACAAGTTAATTTTTAAAAAACCTCTCCCCTGTAGAATGCTATTGCAAAATATAAAATGGATTGATATAGTAAGAAAAATCACCATTTTGCAATAACAGAAAGTATTGATTCAGGCAAGAGTTATCAATGCATGTTAAAATTAGTGGGGGAAATTTTGAAAATGAACAGAATACTTATATGGTCTCAGAATCTTCCTGCAAATTACTTAATAATTACAAAGAGACTAAATGTGGAACCCCCATTTCCTATGCCTAGGTCAATTTCATGTGAATTTCCTAGGCCTCAATTCCATGAATGACTGTGTCCATTCATTGATACATTCATTCACTTTGCCCAGGCAGAAGGGACTGTCTTCCTTCATTGATACATTCATTCACCTTGCCCCCCCGTGGAAGGGACTATGTTCATTCGTTTCCTGGTCAAGGAACCCATACACCTATATATATCCCGAGACTAAAAGCCTAAAGGGGAAGACGGGGAAAGACAACGAGAGAAACGGAGAGAGCTTTCTCTCCCCACTTGAGTTCTCTCTCTACCAGGAGCTTTAGTGTTTTCTATATTCTTTTCTGTAAATAAATTCTGTCTTACCACTGGAAAAAAAGAAAAAAAAAGAAAAGAAAATGCCATGAAGGCTATGTTAAACAGTTTGATGAAAACATTCCAGATTGTATATGAAACCAGCACATTGTACCTCTTGATTGCACTAATGTACGCAGCTGTGATTTAATAAAAATAAATAAATAAATAAATAAATAAATAAATAAATACAAAGAGAAACAATAACTATAGTGGAGAAACCTAGTGGATATCGTCTTCAACAAAAGATCAGATTAAGATCACCAATACTAGGGCAAAATGACATCATGTACTTCCTGATATGATGAAGTAAGAGGGACACAATATCATTTCTGTGACAGTACTTCTAAAAATAACCTGACTCAAACTGTAAGATTAAAACCAAAATCTACGTTTTTTCAAAATAACTGGCCTGAAGTCTTTAAAAACATCAAGGAGAAAAAAAAAGACAAAAAAAAAAAAAATGTAAAGGAGCCAAGCCCAATTAAAAAAGATAAAAGACATGATGACTACAGACAATGTGTGTTGTTGATAAAAGCCTGGAACTGATGGAAAAACAGTTGCAAAGATGGTGAGGTCAAGGACAGTGGCTCACACCTGTACTTGCAACACTTTGGGAGGCAGAGGCAGGAGGATTGCTTGAGGCCAAGAGTTTAAGACCAGCCTGGAAAACACAGCCAGACACTATCTCTACAAAAGATTTTAAAATCAGCCTGACATGGTGATGGTAGAGGTTGTCTGTAGTCCCAGCTACTCAGGAGGCTGAGGCAGGAAGGATTACTTGAACCTAGGAAGTTGAGGTTACAGTCAGTAAACTATGACTGGGCCACTATACTCCACCCTGGGCAACAGAGAAAGATCTCATATATATAAAGGTTGTTGAGACAATCAATGAAACCGTTGAGTACATCCAACCTTGGCCCATGGCTACCTATAAATGAGAGGGTGGCAAATATCACAAAAATTATGCATGGACCTTTTTTTTGCACATCAGCTTTCATTAGTGTTTGTGTATTTAATGTGTGGCCTAAGAAGACTTTTAGATAAGCATTCAAAGCCAGCTGCAGGCAGGCCATGGATGGATATCCTTGGATTAGATAACAGTATTTTATCAGTATTAAATTCATGGTTATATAAAAATATACAATCTTGGGAAAACTACACTGAAGCATTTAGGGACATGTCTGCAACTTACTTTCAAAGCTTGCAAATTAATACAGGGAAGATGTTAGTTCATGTTAGTTGAGGAAGAAAGGATGTTAGGAAGACGAAGGAAGGGGTAAAGGGAAGGTAAAGCAATGGGCAAAATGTTAGTGATTGGTGACTCTGTGTGCTTTTGAAATTATAACAAAATAAATACTTTCTAAAAAATATTCTGATTGCTCTGTAAAGGAAAGCCTGTTACAATGAAAATAGAGGAATCAACAGGGCTTACCAATATTGGAAACATATTAGGTACCAATAATGGCTTTTTAAGGAGCAGCAGTAAACTATTGAGAAGTGAGTAGATTTGGGATATATTTTCAAAACAGACACAAATTCTCAGAAGAATGGGATCTGGGCTGTAATCACAAATGATGTCAAGGTTGTTCAACTGATGGGGGTATCTGTACAAAAACTGGCGGTGCCAAAAAATGTACACACATTTTAAGAGACCTTGTGGAAGTAAAATCAATCATTCCAAAAAAGTGTATGAATTGCAAGTAACATGGATGTGCATGTCATGTCCAGGTGCACTTGATTAGTAATGGTAAATGCAATTCAACTTCAAAAAGTAATACACAGATAACCTTCGCTTAGAATGTGCATGAATGTTTTGGCACCCTCTGTACACGTCATTCTTTCTGGCCACAGAAAACATGAACTTCCTTCTGTATTTAGGGAATTTCCTAATCAAGTGTGTTGGCAGAAGACAGATTAGATATGCAAAAAATAAGATCCTAAGGTTGCCAGCCTCCCTCACAGATATGACACAGGAATGCAGTCCAGCTCCAGCCCTCGCGTTCACTTCAGCTGTGACTCAAGGCCTGCTGCAACTCTAACAAGACAAAGATCCCTGTTTGAAAGTGGCAATAGCGCTAACTATGGCATCCAAGGCCTGGCAGTGGCCACCACAATTTTATGAGCAAACCAGGTCTGCAGCATAATTTAAGACATTGTTCCTTTATATTCACCTCAAGTGTAGCAGAGTAGCCCTTTCAGCATTCTCATTACACACAAATAAAATGGAGTTAGCTTCTGCTGCACACAGCTAATAATTAAAACTCTGGCTCATAATTCTGATCACAGAACTGGAGTAAATTAAAATATATTTTATAGGAGGTGCCAGTTCCATTTAAGATGGAACACACACCCTGCCCTATTTCTTCATCTGACTACAACAATTAACTTTGAACAAAATACGTAAGAGCAATTACCAGAAGACTGAATAGTGGATAAGAGAAGGCAGAAAAGGTATGGAACACAGGTCTTAAGGCAAAATGAGGTGATGAGTGTCCCGGGGATATTTTTTGCTTCTGTAAAGATCAACTCAGGCTTTGGGGCAGCCCCCAACTGACAACAGAGAGCAAGAGCAGACCAAAACCAGTTCCAAGATAAGGCCTCTCTTTCTAGCTGGAAGACCAAGGATGGGGAGGAAGGAATATGAAGAACTTGTGGGACAAACCTGTCCTACCCCCTGCCAGGAAAACACAAGCAATAAAGCTGCAATCTTCCCTCTGAGCTCACACCAGAAATGGCAACAGCCCTGATGAGTCAAAGAATTACTCCCTCCTACACCAGGGACACTGGTAGACACTGGCTGTGAGATGGCACAGCAGCATTAGCCCTGTAAGGCAAAGATCTGTTGACTTTCCGCACCTGACAAGCAATGAATGCTAGCAGCATAGCAGCTGCCTTCCCCAGTGCTAGCAGCAGCCCTGCGGGGAGGATATTTTGGGGTTTTCCTCACCCTACAGCAAGAGAATGCCAACAACAAATAGACAAGACAAGGTGACTCCTCCCCTTCCCCAAAAGCAACTGTGACAATGACACCTATGGGACAGAATATTTTTGGCACCCCATAACCTCTATCAGGCCAACATTAGCAACAAAGCAGACTGCTCCTTCTCACCATGAGTCTATACAGGAAAGAACCTTTGTGATACTCTGGTTCTCACATCAGAAAAACACCAATGAGAATAACATCCCTCCCTTTTCTCATCAACATATAGAAGCAGGCATCACGGGGTAGGGTAATTTTGAATTTTCCATCCCACATTCACTTTTCCCAGAGGCAAACCTGGTTATGGGAGGTGCAATAAGGCATAATAAGGCTAAATTTCTGTTTTCTACCAAGAATATCCCTCAAAAAAGAGAATAAGGAAAAAGCATGAAGCAAAGGTAGAAGGAAGCTAAAGAAAGATATCTTTTAAATCTGCACAAAATATCCTACATTCACTTGGAGCTGCACATGTCTGCAACCTACCAGAATCGGCACAGGAAGAGCAACGACAAGCAAAGACGATGTATACTACTACCCAGGTTCCACACAGGCCCCTGGGTAACACAAATCTCACCAAACAGAACAGCATTACAAACGCTGTGAAAAATAAACCAATACAAGAAGAAAAAACAACTCATAGGTGGCAGATCAGGACTTGGAGTCTAAAATTAATCAGCTTGACTGCCAGCTGAAACGTACACACACACATATCACACACATATACCCACATACACCAAAAAAACCCAGGATTATCCAGAAGTTTTTGGACAGGATGTAGATTCTCATAAAACTATGTAAAATATCAAGGATACAATCCAAAATTAAACACAGCTAGGGGCACTAGTGTGCACAGTGAATCAGTCTTCCATTTTGTGAAGGCAAGTTTAAAGTCCTTTGTGAATTAGAAAGGAAAAAATCCTGGCGGGATTTACCAGGCTACTCCCTTAGGACGATTAACTGCCTCCAAATGGGTGGTTAAAGTATTAAGCATTTAAACCGCTTATTTCCCCAAAATCTTATTTTGTGATTACTAATCATAAGAATAACTTTAGTAAAGTAGTTATCAGTTAAGCCAATTAAACCATAGCCAATAAGGATAGTTTTACATAATGTTAAGTGGTTATCAGTTAATTAGATTTATCCATAAGCTGGTAAGTACCAGGCAGTAAAAAGCCTGGGGTCAGGTTTAAAGTCATATGTTCATTGATTAAGTCACAAGATTAAGTCATGTGTTTGTTGATCACGTTATGTGCCTATATAAGCTCTGGTGGAAGAAATAAATTTGCTGAAATGGTCTGAGCGAGTTTTAGCCACTGAATGCTGGAGAGCGCTTCTGCCATTAATCATTCCGTCTGCGGTGCTACCTCTGCCTCATCTATCAAGGGGCTAGGTGACAACAACCATTATATACCCAAGTTTGTCAGTTAAGTAGTTGGTAATACTGGAAAGATGAGAAGGCAGAGCAAAAACTATAAATTTATAAGTCAGCAATGTCTATACATGACCTTTAAACTCATGTGACCAGATGAGATCAATCAGGGATCAAGTACAAATACTAAAGAGGGCTTCAGCACTGAGCCCTGGGATACTCCAATATTGAAGGGGTGAATGGAAAAGGAGGAGCAATAAAACAAGAATACAAAGGAACATCTAGTGAGGTAGGAGGAAAATCAAGAGAGTACAGTAAATCAGAAGTTAAGTAAAGGTGGTCCAAGGAGGAGTAATCGACTGTGTCAAATGCTGCTGAATGTGTAAGTACTATGAGAACTGATAAGTGATATTCAGATATGGCATGATGATAGAGTGCCATGAACAGAAGTGAGTTAAGTCTACCTCAATTCTGTGTAACTAAGGTACTAAAAAATAGTATTAAAGAAGGGGTTGATTCAAGACCAGTCTAAGTAAGAGCGAGACCTCGTCTCTAAAAATAGTCAGATGTTGTGGCAGGCGCCTGTAAATCCTAGATACTTGGGAGGCTGAGGCAAGAGAATCTCTTGAGCCCATGAGTTTGAGGATGCTGTGAGATAAAATGCCATGGCACTCTACCGAGGGCAACATAACAAGACTCTGTCTCAAAAATAAAGTTTTGCTGTTGTTTTGTTTTTGAGACAACCTCACTGTTGCCCTGGATAGAGTGCCATGGCATCATAGTTCATAGCAACCTTGAAATTTTCAGCCCAAGCGATCTACTTGTCTCAGCCTCCCAAGTAGCTGGAACTGCAGGTGCCTGGCAAAACACCCAACTAGTTTTTCTATTTTAAGTAGAGACAGGGTATTTCTCTTGCTCAGGCTGGTCTCAAACTCCTGAGCTCACCCAATCCTCCCTCCTCAGCTCCCAGAGGGCTAGGATTACAGGTGTGAGCCACCACACTGATTTCCAGGTTATTTCAAAAGGTTTTCCATAAAGACAGGCAAGTAAAATACAGAAAGCTTTTATTTACCTTTTTGGTAACTGGCCTCAAAAGCAAAGAAATTACATTTGATCAAGGTAATTTCCTATGCAGGTGCAGTGGCACTCCATTGTAGTTTCAGCTACTCTGAAGGAATCAGGAATTGGAGTCCAGCCTAGGCAACATGGGGAGACATGCTCTTTTAAAATAAATAAGTAAAAAGATGTCCTGTGCTGCCTTTATTAGGTTTTTGATTACTTAGGAAATCTAAGCTCTGGAAGCGTTAAAGTTTTTACATTTGTGTAACTTTCTATATTGCTTTTGAAGAACTTCTGTTGTTATCACACTGGTTAAATGAATGACTACTATTGTAGCTCTGATTCTGTTTTAACCAAGTGTTTTGACTATTATGACATCTTTGGCAGCTTGCCCTGAGATCAAAATTATCAAAATTATAAATTAAGTTTTTTAACCTAGAATTAACTTTGAAATTTTCCAGTTGGGTTCCTACAGTGCCTCCAAGAATATATTTATCATCTTGCAAAGGCAGTAAAGGATTAGGCTTATTTGCTAAATTGTATTTGAAAACATTATCAAATGATAAGTGATGCTTGGCCAGTAAGGTGGCTCACACTTGTGATCCTAGCATTCTGGGAGGCCAAGGAGGAAGGATTGCTGGAGAGTTCAGGGTAAGGGATACTAGATCTCCTTTCAGTTACATTTTAAATAAATTATTGATAAGATTGTTTCACACATTATATAAATTCATAGCAATCTACTTATTTATCAGTCATAACTTTGGTTGTAATGTTAAATCTTCTGTAAAATTATGTTTATATAGATACGTTATTGATATGACTATTATAAAGATTATGTGTAATTTATAAAAAATATGATGGCCCAGGTGTCGGAGGCAAGATGACCGACTACAGCCAGCTTTCCACAGAGGCTCCCATCCAGAAGGAGAGGTAAACGACATAAGTTTAGCAAGAAAGCCAATGATTTGGAGCTGAGCCAAGAAAGAAGGTTGAAGAACGCACACCAACCCTGCTGAGGCAAGCTGCGACCCCAAGGATACAAACAAAAGGTACAAAATCCATCGCCAAGCAGACAGGAGTCCCCTCCCCCATTAGAACGGCTCGCAGTATACTACATACAAACAAGTGAGCAGAGTTCAAATATCCTCCCATTTTATCCCATGTGAGAGACCCTCTAAAAACCTGACCTCTTTCCCCTACTAGGGTGCCATGGCACTCTCCTGCCAGGCATAAAGCTGTATAAAACTGTACATATTCTCTACCAGCAATTTTGAACTCCCAGCACTCCCCTCCATTCTCACCCTGTCTGGAAGCCTGTGCCCCATGGAGTCCAGATTCTTGGGCATTTTCTTGAGAGGTGTGCCCAGGGCATGCATGGGCTGTTGCTGATCTGTGCTGATTCTTCTGCACGGGACTAAGGAGAAGACGGTCAACTGAGAGGTGGTGCCTTGAGGCACAAAGCAGCAGCCACAGCGGCGGAAACAACAGGGCTCACACGCCTGGGGATATTTTGGAAAGATAATCCCAGTCTCTCTGGGCAACCAGAGGAAGCCGGGCATCTTCTCCGGTGGCAGCCACAGGCGGCACAGATGTGTGACAGAAATGCAGGCCCCATGAGTAAAGGGGCGTACAGGTCTGGGTGGAGCAAGGGGCCTAGAATACGCACGTGCAGGGACAGCAGACTCCCAGGGCGGAGCTGACCCAGAGGACTGCTTTACTGAACCTAAGACGCACCCAGCCCTCAGGAGATCATAGCTGAGACAAAGGCGGGCAGGCAGAGCCTGGAACTGACAGCCGAGTGTGAACTCTGACCACACCCACCCCAACACAGACTGCTACCAAGACCAGGTGGCAGTGCAGACTGGGCTGAGTCAGTTTCTGTGAACTCAAACAGTGTCTGATCCACAAGGGAATATAGCTGGGACAGAAACAAATTCTGTAAAGTTGTTCTGTTCTGTTCTGTTAGCAACATCAATCAGGGGCAGGGCTGGAAGTGAATGAACTGCCCAAGGCTCCATTAAGCACCCGAGGTTGTGAGGCCTCACCTCCCCCTGCAGGATAATGGCAGAGAGTGGAGGCCTGGCTGAGGAGACATAGAACCCCTGTGACTCAGGCAGGCGCAAATCCCTGGAGCATCTACTCATTGGAGGGAACTGAGTCACGACCCTGCAAGATTACCAGTGACTGGGTGTGACAGAGGTGCAAGGTGGGGAAGGAGGCATCAAACTTCCCAGACTAATTTATTTGCTGGGTGGGTTCTTCTGGCCTCACAGAGCACCAGAGCCAGTCATACTTGAGCTGCCAGCAGACCCCTTCTATCTAATTGCTGGAGACCTTTTGAACTCTTGCACCTGAGACCAGTGCTGATTGGGACATTTGATTTGGACCTCTTGAACTGGGTCAATCAACCCAGGACTATCCAAAGTGGTACCCTGGGTGTGTGGTTATGGGAAGGTTTGATTTTCCTTTTCCAATTGTTGCCTGGGGGGGGGGGGGGGTGACTTAATTGCTGGTATTTCTCCACAGCTGAGACTTCAATCCAGAATAACTGATTCACTAGGGTATGACAGTGGCCAGCTGAAAACAAGACAGAGCCATTTAGCACCACCAAACCAAGCAGGTCCCCAATTTCTCAGGCCGTAGCACTGTACAGCTCCTTGGCAAACTTCTAGGGGAAGAGATAAAGACACCACTCCCAGCTTTTGGGCAAAGGGCTGTCTAATTACTACTACTCCTGGAGACGCCAACCCAACTTCTCCTTATCTGCTCATCTACCCAAACAGTGGAAAATAATCATGGGGCAGAATAAGTGGGAAAACTCCGGTAACATGAATAACCAGAGTAGATCAACCCAACCCAGCCCCTCCCCAAGAAACAATTTGGCAGACACAAGTGAAGATCCCATTCATAAACAGATGGCTAAGATATCAGAAATCGAATTCAGAATTTGGATTGCAAATTAGATCAATACAATACAGGTAAAGTTAGAATTAGAAAATCAAGGAGCAATTCAAAAGTTGTCTCAAGAATTCACGAATTCAAAGACAAAAATCACCAAAGATTTTGAAAGATTGAGACAAGAATTTGCAGCCCTCAAAGGTCAGAGAAATACAGTAGAATCCCTCAGTAACAGAATGGAGCAAGCAGAAGAAAGGATTTCTGACATTGAAATCAAAGCTTTTGAATGCTCCCAAACACTCAAAGATGAAGAGAAATGGAGAGCAAAAATGGATCATTCTTTCAGAGAGATCTGGGATAGTTCTAAGAAAACCAATATTTGCCTTATAAGGATCCCTGAAAGTGACAAAGTGGCTTTGCAAGGCACAGAGGCTCTTCTTCAAGAGAATATGAAAGAGAACTTTCCATACATGCCAAGAGATTCTGAAATTCAGACGGCAGATATTTTCAGAACCCCAGCACGACTCAACCTGAATAAGACATCCTCCAGGCACATCATAATTAACTTCACTAAAGTTAATATGAAGGAGAAAATTCTGAAAGCAACCAGACATAAGAAAACTATAACCTACAAGGGGAAGAATATTAGAATGACTGCAGATCTCTCTGCTGAAACCTTTCAAGCTAGAAGAGGGTGGTCATCGACTTTTAATCTCCTAAAAGACAATTAACTTTCAACCCAGGATCCTGTATCCAGCTAAACTGAGTTTCATTCATGATGGAGAAATTAAACACTTTAATGCAATTCACATGTTGAAGAAACTTGCCATAACTAAACTAGCTCTCCAGGATATTCTCAGACCTATCCTCCATAATGAACAGAGGGATCCTCCACCACAAAAGTAAACTCACTCAGACACTTTTGATCAAATTTCAACTTCCACAATGGCAAAAGGATTAAAAATGCCTACTGGACCTTCGAAAAACTCTCAATTAATGTGAATGAATTAAATTGTCCTCTAAAGAGGCATAGGTTGGCTGACTGGATACAAAACCTCAGGACAGATATCTGTGGCAGACAAGAATCTCATCTTACCTTAAAAGATAAACATAGACTCAGGGTGAAGGGATGGTCATCTATATTTCAGGCAAATGGAAAGCAGAAAAAAGCAGGCGTTGCAATTTTATTCGCAGATATAATAGGCTTTAAACTAACAAAAGTAAGGAAGTATAGAGATGGTCACTGCATGTTTGTTAATGGCAACACTCAATGTAAGATTTCAATTATTAATATTTATGCATCCAACCAAACTGCGCCTCAATTTATAAGAGAAACTGTAACAGACATGAGCAACTTGATTTCCTCCAGCTCCATAGTAGTCAGAGATTTTGATACTGCTCTGGCAGTGTTGGATAAATCCTCCAATAAGAAGCTAAGCAAAGAAATTTTAGATTTAAACTTAACCATTCAACATCTGGATTTAACAGACATCTACAGATCATTGCATCCTAACAAAACTGAATACACATTCTCTCATCAGCCCATGGAACATACTCCAAAATCGATCACATCTTAGGTCACAAATCTAAGCTCAGCAAATTTAAAAGAATAGAAATTATTCCTTGTATGTTCTTGGACCATCATGGAATAAAAGTGGATCTCAGTAACAACAGGAATCTGCATACTCATACAAAAACATGGAAGCAAAAAAAATAAATAAATAAAAGGAAAAAAACATGGAAGCTAAATAACCTCCCGCTGAATGATAGCTGGGTCATAGATGAGATTAACAAGGAAATTACAGGTGGCGCCTATGCCTCAAAGGAGTAGGGCACTGGCCCAATATGCCAGAGGTGGTTGGTGGTGGGTTCAAACCTAGCCCTGGCCAAAAAATGCAAAAAAAAATAAAAAAAACAGGAAATTACCAAATTGTTGGAACAAAACGATAACGAAAACAAGAATTATCAGAACCTCTGGGATACTGCAAAGGCAATCCTAAGAGGGAAATTTATAGCATTGCAAGCCTTCCTTAAGAGAATGAAAAGAGAAGAAGTTAACAACTTTATGGGACATCTCAAGCAACTGGAAAAGGAAGAACATTCCAATCCCAAACCCAACAAAAGAATAGAAATAACCAAAATTAGAGCAGAATTAAATGAAACTGAAAACAAAAGATTTATACAACAGATCCATAAATCAAAAAGTTGGTTTTTTGAAAAGGTCAATAAAATAGATAAACCGTTAGTTAACCTAGCCAGGTAAAATCTCTAATTTCATCAATCAGAAATGGTAAAGATGAAATAACAAAAGACTCCTCAGAAATTCAAATAATCCTTAATGAATATTACAAGAAACTTTATTCTCAGAAATATGAAAACCTGAAGGAAACTGACCAATACTTGGAAGCACGTTACCTTCCAAGACTTAGACAAAATCAAGCGGAAATGTTGAACAGGCCTATATCAAGTTCTGAAATAACATCAACTATACAAAATCTCCCTAAAAAGAAAAGCCTGGGACCAGACAGTTTCACGTCAGAATTCTACCAAACCTTTAAAGAGGGAACTAGTACCTATATTACTCAACCTTTTCCAAAACATACAAAAAGAAAGAATACTACCCAACACATTCTATGAAGCAAATATCACCTTGATCCCCAAACCAGGAAAAGACCCAACAGGAAAAGAAAATTATATCACTAATGAATATTGATGCAAAAATATTCAACAAGATCCTAGCAGACAGTATCCAGCAACACATCAAACAAATTATACACCATGACCAAGTGGGTTTTATCCCAGGGTCTCAAGGCTGTCTCAATATACATAAATCTATAATTATAATTCAGAACATAAACCAATTAAAAAATAAAGACTATATGATTCTCTCAATTGACGCAGAAAAAGCTTTTGATAATATCCAGCATCCCTTCATGAACAGAACACTCAAGAAAATTGGTATAGAAGGGACATTTCTTAAACTAATAGAGGCCATCTACAGCAAACCCACAGCCAAAATCATATTAAATGGAGTTAAATTGAAATCATTCCCACTCAGGTCAGGAACCAGGCAGTTAGTTGCCCATTGTCTTCACTGCTCTTTAACATTGTAATGGAAGTCTTAGCCATCACAATTAGGGAAGAAAAGGCAATCAAGGGTATCCATTTAGGGTCAGAAGAGATCAAACTTTCACTCTTCACAGGTGATATGATTGTATATCTGGAAAACACCAGAGATTTCTATTACAAAACTCTCAGGAATGATCAAGGAATACAGTAGTGTCTCAGGCTACAAAATCAACACTCATAAATCTGTAGCCTTTATATATATATACCAACAATAGCCAAGCTGAAAAAAATAGTTAAGGACTCTATTCTGTTCACAGTAGTGCCAAAGAAGATGAAATATTTGGGAGTTTACCTAACAAAGTACATGAAAGATCTCTATAAAGAGAACTATGAAACTCTAAGAAAAGAAATCACTGAAGATGTTAACAAATAGAAAAACACACCATGCTCATGTATGGGAAGAATCAACATTGTTAAAATGTCCATACTACCCAAAGCAATATGCAATTTTAATGCAATCCCTATTAATGCTCCACTGTCATACTTTAAAGATCTCAAATAAATAATACTTCGCTTTATATGGAATCAGAAAAAAACTCTACTAGACAAGACATTACTCAGAAATAAACACAAAGCAGGAGGAATTACGCTACCAGACCTCAGACTATACTATAAATCGATAGTGATCAAAACAGCATGGTTCTGGCACAAAAACAGAGAGGTAGATGTATGGAACAGAATAGAAAACTAAGAGATCAACCCAGCTACTTACCATTATTTGATATTTGACAAGCCAATGAAAAACATTCAGTGGGGAAAGGATTTCGTGTTTAACAAACGGTGCTGGGTGAACTGGCTGGTGACCTGTAGAAGACTGAAACTGGACCCACACCTTTCACCATTAACTAAGATAGAATCTCACTGGATTAAAGATTTCAACTTAAGACATGACACTATAAAAATACTAGAAGAAAGTGCAGGGAAAACTCTTGAAGGAAATGGCCTGGGTGAGTATTTTATGAGGAGGACCCCCTGGGCAATTGAAGCAGCATCAAAAATACACTACTGGGACCTGATCTAACTAAAAAGCTTCTGCACAGATAAGAACACAGTAAGTAAGGCAAGTGGACAGCCCTCAGAATGGGAGAAGATATTTGCAGGTTCAGTCTCACAATGGTTTAATAACCAGAATCCACAGAGAACTCAAATGTATTAGCAAGAAAAAAACAAGTGATTCCGTCTCAGGGTGGGCAAGGGACTTGAAGAGAAACTTCTCTGAAGAAGACAGGCACACGGCCTACAGACACATGAAAAAATGCTCATCATCCTTAATCATCAGAGAAATGCAAATCAAAACAACTTTGAGATATCATCTAACTCCAGTAAGATTAGCCCACATCACAAAATCCCAAAACCAGAGATGTTGGCGTGGATGTGAGAAAAGGGAACACTTCCACATTGCTGGTGGGAATGCAAACTAATACGTTCCTTTTGGAAAGATGTTTGGAGAATACTTAGAGATCTAAAAATAGACCTGCCATTCAATCCTATAATTCCTCTACTAGGTATATACTCAGAAGACCAAAAATCACATTATAACAAAGATATTTGTACCAGAATGTTTATTGCTGCCCAATTCATAACTGCTAAGTCATAGAAGAAGCCCAAGTGCCCATCAACCCACAAATGGATTAATAAATTGTGGTATATGTACACCATGGAATATTATGCAGCCTTTAAGAAAGATGGAGACTTTACCTCTTTCATGTTGACATGGATGGAGCTGGAACATAGTCTTCTTAGCAAAGTATCTCAAGAATGGAAGAAAAAGTATCCAATGTACTCAGCCCTACCACGAAACCATTTCATATGAAAGCTATAACCCAATTATAGCACAAGAATATGGGGAAAGGGGCAAGGGAGGAGAGGGGAGAAGGAAGGAAGGATTGGTGGAGGGAAGGTAATTGGTGGGACCACACCTAGAGTGCATCTTAGGAGGGTACAGGTGAAACTTACTAAATGCAGAATATAAATGTCGTAACGTAATAACTAAGAAAATGCCATGAACGTCATGTTAACCAGTTTGATGAAAATATTTAAATTGTATATAAAACCAGCACATTGGGCTTGGCGCCTGTGGCGCAACGGGATAAGGCGCCAGCCAGGTACACCTGAACTGGCGGGTTCAAATCCAGCCTGGGCCTGCCAAACAACAATGACAGCTGCAACCAAAAAAAAAAATATGGCCAGGCGTTGTGGCAGGCGCCTGTAGTCCCAGCTACTTGGGAGGCAGAGGCAAGAGACTTGCTTGAGCCCAGGAATTGGAGGTTGCTGTGAGTTATGATGCCACCACACTCTATCCAGGGTGACAGCTTTAGGCTCTGTCTCAAAAAAAAAAAAAAACCCAGCACATTGTACCCCATGATTGCATTAATGTACTCAGCTATGATTTAATAAAAAAAAAAAAAAAAAACTGATGGCCCTGTTATGATTGTTAAACACTGTATGTAATAAAAATAATTAAGTTTAAAAATAAATAAATAATTGACTAAAATTCATAGAATTGCAGGAATTCCTATACTATCTTTTGAAAATAGAAATTTGTCAGTTTAAACTTAAAAATGTAAAAAACTGGGGTGAGGGGGGAATAACCCATTGAGAGCAAACAACTTTAGGGCAAATAAAGAGGAGCTCTTTTACTCCTTCCTGGTTCTCAGCATGGAGAAATTTGAGCTACATGAGATAGATAATAAAGTACTGCTGAACTTTGCTTTACAGCCCCTCCAAAAAAAGACAAAGAAAAAAATAAAACATTTTAAATGATTAGCAGTTAATAGGTATCTAATTTTGTGCCATTAAATATTTGCCTCTGGGCCAGGAAAACAGCTCATGGTTTGTAGTAAAAGGGAACATCCCCATAATCCAAGACATGCCCAGTCTTAGCCTTGGCTTGGCTTCCCCAATCTCGCACACTACTCCACACTCTCTCCTTTAACTCCTCTACTTAAACTCCATCTCCACTGACCTTCCCGCCTAGTCTCATAATCCAATGCATAGTCTGAGTACCTCCCAGTTTCTAGTTTCACAGCTTCCTCTCCAAACTCCCAAATTCGGTGATTCTTTAGATGGTTGCTCTTCAGTTCAGTCATTAGAACCTTACTTCTTTTTTTTTTTTTTTCCTGTTTAGCAGGTCCTGGCTGGGTTCAAACCCCCCACACTTGGTCCATGGGGCCAGAGCTCTATCCATTGACCATGGGCACCCAGCCTAGAACCTTACTTCTTGCACTCTGTCCAAACAGAAACCTAACAACTCACCAAGCCCATAGTGGTCTTAAAGGCAGGCCCCCCAAAACAGGTCTTTTACTGACACTTGTTGATTAGAGTTAAGACAGCATCTTGGAACATAAAGTATATATTTTTAAGAGGACCAAAAGAAAATAGAAAATGACCCCTATTACAGAAAACATTAAGATAAAAGCACAAATGGTTGGGCGGTTCCTGTGGCTCAAAGGAGTAGGGCGCTGGCCCCATATACTAGAAGTGGTAGGTTCAAACCCAGCCCTGCCCTCAAAAAAAAAAACCTCTTAAAAAAAAAAAAAAAAAAAGCACATATGGTCACCTTAGCTGGCCAGTGTGCCCAAAATAAAAATACAAATAGGAGGTTGAGTAGAAAAAACCTAAAAGACTGAGAATGTGGTTTCATGCTTGTAAAGAAAGGACCATGACAATGAGAATGGGCAATGAGAATGTTAAGTGTTCTTGTGTTGAAACAGTGACCAAAATTAGTCATAAAATAAAGTTCAACTAAGGATTCTAAACAGATTCAGCACCATGGCTACCATTAGTGGAAATTTTTTTTTTTGTAGAGACAGAGTCTCACTTTATCGCCCTCAGTAGAGTGCCGTGGTGTCACACAGCTCACAGCAACCTCCAAATCCTGGGCTTAGGTGATTCTCTTGCCTCAGCCTCCCAAGTAGCTGGGACCACAGGTACCCACCACAATGCCTGGCTATTTTTTTGTTGCAGTTCAGCAGGGGCTGGGTTTGAACCCACCACCCTTGGTATATGGGGCCGGCGCCTTACTGACTGAGCCACGGGCGCCAACCATTAGTGGAAAAATTTTTTAAGTGACACCTATTAAATAACAGTTAGTGACTAAAACACTCTTTCATCAAATAAACTACTTTTTTTCCACTTCCTCTTTTATATAAACATAGGCACTCCAGGAAAAAAAAAGAACTCTTCCTTAATTTATTTTTTTTATTAAATCATAGCTGTGTACAATAATGCAATTCTGAAACTCTTCCTTAATTTGATAGCCTTAACAGGAAGTAACCTAGAAGAACTAATCAAGCAACTACTTATTTCTTATAACATGCTATACTTCACATGAAGAGACACTACTACTTATCCATGACCAATATTAGTTTCTTCAATATACATACACACAGGAGTGCACTGATCTATACTAAATGGACCATACTCTGTGGCTGCCCCAGTAACAACTATTTGTAGTCACTGAATGAGTTAGGGAGCCATGACCCACAAAATAAAACTACCCATGTCTTTGGCATGGTCAGCTAACAGAACAAACTCTAGGAAAAAATGAAATGCAGCAGAGAACTCTGATCCAAAAGTTCTTAACCAGAGTCCATTCACAGGCTTTCAAGAATCACCACAACTCCAACGAAGGACAGCAAAATGTTGTGTGAGTACATTTTGCTGAGAATATTCATAGCTTTAATTCAAGAATTGGGAAACTTTTTCATTAAAGGGTCACATAGTTAAGTATTTTAGGCTAAATGGGCCATATGGTCTTTGCTGCACTACTCAACTCTACCATGTGGCACAGAAGGAGACACAGACAATAGTAAATAGTGAACGTGCCCACGTTCCAAGAAAACTTTTATTTACAAAACGAGGGTGATGGCGCCAACTCCTGCTATAATTCACCACACTCTTAGTCATTTCCTTTCCTGAATTAAAGATTCTGAAGTCCAGGTCTTTCTAATTCTTAAACAATTTGAATATTCATTTGACCACACTGAAGAGACCTTTTGACCTCACGGATCATTCTCAAGAACAGACCATATGGTAGACCACAAAATAGTCTCAAAAATTTCAAAATATTAAAAACATACCAAGTATTTTCTCTCACTACAATGGAATAAAACTAGAAGTCAAACACTGGAACACTGGAAACTATGCAAATACATGGAAATTAAACAATATGCTCCTAAATAATCAGTGAGTCAAGGAAGAGATTAAGGAAAAAATTATTTCTCATAAGAAATGAAAATAGAAATTATCAAATTCCTCAAGCATAACAACAATGAAGGGGAGTCCTGAAGATGGCGACGGTGATGGTCCCGTAGTTCATCACTCCCCAGTCAGCAGGTGAGAGGGAGGGAGTACTGGACCTTTCGCTGTGTGAATTGTCGGAGTGGATGGGCACCTGGCAACACACAGCGATTTGGTGGATTGTTGTGTTTGAAATATATAACCACCGGAAACTGCTGTAAACTGTTTCCCCCTGCACGGCGGAGGGGCAGCCGGCCCCTCCCACAGGGAGGACAGCAGGTCGCAACTCACAAAACCTAATTGGGAAAAAATTCCACCGAAACGTGGATCTCAGAGTTTGACGACCAG
>CAUYRH010025694.1:0-51348 GCA_963574655.1 Perodicticus potto
GCAGCCTTAAAGAAAGATGGAGACTTTACCTTTTTCATGTTTACATGGATGGAGCTGGAACATATTCTTCTTAGCAAAGTATCTCAAGAATGGAAGAAAAAGTATCCAATGTACTCAGCCCTACTATGAAGCTAATTTATAGCTTTCGTATGAAGGGTATAACGCAACTATAACACAAGAATTGGGGAAAGGGGCAAGGGTAGGGAGGGGAGGGACCACACCTACCGTGCATCTTAGAAGGGTACAGGCAAAACTTACTAAATGCAGAATACAAATGTCTTCATATAATAACTGAGAAAATGCCAGGAAGGCTATGTTAATCAGTTTGATGAAAATAGTTCAGATTGTATATGAAACAAGCACATTGTATCCCTTGATTGCACTATTGTACACAGCTATGATTTAATAATAAAGACAATAAAAAAACAATCAAAAAAAGAGGTGATAAATATCTAAAATATGAAGGTACACTGAAACCATTCCAGTATAAATACTTCAAGCCATAATATACTTTTATAATTTTTTCAAAAAAAATCATACATATGTGAAAATTAAAAACTTTATTTAGGTTTTCTTATTTTCCTTTTGGAATCCATGTTTCCTAGTAATATATGCACATGTGTAGTTTTACCTATTGAGTAGCCTAATACTGAGTGGAAGACAAACTGCAAGACAGAATTAAAAGGAATATTAAGGGAGTAGAAGGGCAGAGGGTGATTGGCGAGAGAAAAGGGAAACTAGCGGGAGGAGAGGGCAATTAGCGGGATCTCACCTAAAATACACAATGTGAGGGTGTATAGCACGTCCCCTGGGTGAAGGGCTCTACTACAACTTGAACTTTACCTTAGAGGTGAAAACAAGGTACCTAAAAAATTTGTATCCTCGTATTAATTTGTAATGAAAAAGGGATATTAAAATCATGATCAAGCTGACTGCTTTCAAGTGCTAGCTAAGAAAAATCTTTAACAAAACATGCAAATAGATGATTATATTACAAAAAACATAAAATTAGCGTATTTATAGTCAATAAAACTAGAATAAATGTTACGTAATAACTGCAATTTTAAAGTGAAAGACAATTTGTCCTAATATGAGGTATAATTTTTAGAAGAAAATATTTAGGGCTGCTCTATAGCCATATTAATTACCATAACCATTGATCGAGAAAATCATAATGAGAAAATGTTGATAGAAACAGAGTAACACATGTAACTAGATTTATATTCTCCTAATCTCAACAATATCTGCCTACTTTAGGAAATCATTCAACCTATACATATGATCCATATAATTTATTCAATCTGTTTTTAAAAACCTTTGTATTCAGAACCTGCTTCTGGAATAACTCTCTTCAGTAACATCCCACCCTCTCTCACCACTCCTACACATCCTAACTTCTGCCTCCTGATAAACCATGACCTAAATGCTAAAAACTCAAGCTAAATGTGATAAACAATACAAAGAAAAATAAAGAGAACCCACTCCACCTCCATGCCAATCCCATCCCAGAAACACAAAGAAAGATAAAATGCAATGACTGGATTGTAGCCCAAAATCTATACACTTAGACTAGAGAATTCTTTCCACAGTTCAAAATGAAACATACAAGTCAAACACCAAAGACTTAGTGCTAAGGGGGACTTCAATCAGAGTAAGTTAAATCCAACATTGAAAACAAGAGGGAAAAAGTGTGCTATGAGCCTTAGTAGAATACAAGCTCAAAGATGAGCCAATCCCTGGCGCTAACCAACACACACAAAAAGGAAAGCTATCTGAACAAGAGAGGTCATGATAGCCCAAGACACTTGGAACACTACATATGAATGAGGATTTTGACAAACATGGAGTCTGACAAGCCTGGTGAGAAGTCTGGTAATCATACCATATATTGAATAGTTGAGGGATTGAGAATTTTTCCACCCCAAAGAAAAGCTTCACTACCTCCCTATCGACTTATTATATTTGAAGAGGAAAAAAAATAGATTGTCTATATTATATTAGAGAAAGGGACTGGGAAGGGTGAGAGAGGGGGAGGGAATTAAGTGGAGAAAAAAAAATTCTGTTTCAATACAAAACACAATGAAAAGCACCCAAAATGAATAAAGTATCTTGGAAGAATAGCATGTTTCCTACCTTTACATATATTATAAAAAAAAAAGTATAAGAGCATTTTCCAGAATTTATGGTTTGGAGAGCACATTCCAACCCTCCGGATGTTATGAAATTTATACACTAGACACAACTTTAATGTCAAAGAGAAAAGGATCTGCACCCTTTACAGACAGAATTCCAAGGGTCCCAAGGTTTCAGCAACCCCCTCAAAAGAAAGATGTACCAGAACCTCCTCTGAGTGGGTTGAAGAAACCCATCTGTTGGCCAAATGCTTGATCAGAGACTATAAACTGTCTGCCAGAAATCTGGTACCAAGTTCATGTAGCTTATTTGATCTGTTACTGTTTATTACGTATTTCACATCAATACTAAAAATATTTCCAAAGTTCCTACAAAAAAGAAATCAATAGCAAAGTTAGGAACCAGGACACACCAGCATAGATTGAGATAGTGTATTCCTGCCAATTTGCCTATGAATAATAAAAGCTGCCCTGGAGCAGAGAGAACTTTGAGTTGGACTTCTGCTTAGTCGAATTATTCTCCAAGAGAAAGTCAAAAGGGTGAGATGCCTGAACCATGGTAACATTCACTTCCCCATAATGGAAAATGAAAAATCTTTTTATACTGCCTAACCTAAAGGAATGAAAATAAATGAATCAGCGATGGAAAATTAAAAGCAGACCTGATAAACTGCAATGTGGCTGAAATGGTAATGAAAGGAAAAAAGTCATAACTTCCATTTATCATCTTCAACTGCACTGAAACATTTTGCTTCACCCATTCCACACTGCCATGAACACGTTATGCTACTATGTTTCAAAAGAGGACATTTTTCCATTGTATCTATCTTGCATAAAATGAGTACATTCAAATTGAGCAGCACCCCCTCTGCACAATGTCCTGGAAGTTTTATGGCATCTATCTTGGCAGCTAAGAATCTTCCCCCTATATCTTGCTATTCTTCACATTGTTCAGCAAGCTGACGTTGCCATGTAAGAGGTTACAAGAAATCTGAATTGGAATATTAGATACTTTTAGGATATAAAACTGAGTGTTGATAACGTAAGGAATTCAACTATAGGTATTATCTTCTATGGAATTACTACAAGACTCTTAAAAAGCCCCCAGAAACCAAGGGGAGTACTCCAAAGGTGACCATAGTGAAATTCAACAATGAGGTATGCAGCACTTTTTCTAGGATGAATTTGTGAACTTAATTGTCCACCCTCATGTTCCATTAATTCCTAGCTGCGACAGAAAGTGGTTCTTTAAGACAGAACTATTCCACAAGAAAACAGAGCAAGGCATTAATTAGTCATAACCCTGAGACATATTTAAAGCAGATGTTCATAAAATCTCTTTTGTATCTAATCTCAGCAGTAAAATCCACACAGGGTCAGAATGTTCCAGTGCACTGGGTCAAGTTGTATCTGAGAAAGTCAGCACTTCATTCACAGCTCTTACGTAGGAGGAAATGAAAGTCCCCTTGTTGCAAAGCTCAGCTAGTGTCTTATGGGGACAGTTACTATGAGGACTCCTCAAGAGTCCAACTCCTCAATATGCCTCTACGCTGCAAACACACACAAGGAGCTGTTCGCATGGCTAAAAGGGTTCATGACATTGCTCATCTGATAATTGCTCCCCATGAGGCCTGATTTCACTGTGACCTAGAAGCAGGGGTAAGTGTTAGTGTTTCCTTAGCATCTGTGACAGTGGTTCTCAACAGGTGGGTCGTGACCCACAGGAACTGTATTAAAGGGTCGCAGCATTAGGAAGGTTGAGAACAAATATCTATGACCTCTCCCAGCAATCCTCATTCATTCTTAATTCAAGATTTTCTTAAAGCAGAGGTAAACTCACAGGAATTTCACAAATCGGCATATCATTAAAAATATACATAGCCTAAAGAGTCTGCATCAGGGTGTATCGTGTATTTTTTACAAAAATACATGTATGCCTTGATACGCAAATAGAAAAAGTTTCTAACATTCACCAATTTCTGTCTGCATTTTCAATCATAAAGCATTCCAATCAATTAAACGATGGCACCTTAGATCTTTCCCTATATTAAGATTGCTGTATTCCATAAATATCTACCAATAAAAGAAGATCACTAGTATATGAACTCTTCAGAGAATTATTCTGAAGTTTGCTTACACTGCATACATTTCCCAGATGCAGTTTATAAAATGGACCCAACATTAAAGAGGTTCTAGTTTTTAATGAAAGAAAAATTTGGCTGATCTAAAACATTCTCAGGCTGAAGCAGTGAAAATTATCTCAGGCTTCCCTGGTATTTGGTGAAACATTGTATTGCCTTGATAATTATTAAAATGGCACAGAAAAAATTCAAAACTATTTCTGGGGAAAAAATATATACATACATATATGTACATACCCTACCTACAGATTCCTCTGCAAAAATAAAACAAGCAGTAGTTGAACATTTAAACTCTATACTCTTCTTCCCTCAGCATGTAATTTTGAACTCTGTGTGCATAATACAGACACAGAACTTTTAAAAATACTGATGCCTAGGACCTTTTCTGGATCAATTAATAATTCTGGACAATTCTTGTTTCTCCTTTCAGAAAGGAAGATCACTGTGGTCAGGGCGAAACTCTTGTGCACCAAAAGAGACCACAGGAACAGGAACTCTTGGAGATTTCAGTTTGTGACAGGGAAAGAAGTCCTCAGCCTCAGAACTCTGTGCTCCTAACGGACAGATTTAAACAGTGACTCCACTCCACATTTGAGCCCTCCAATAACCATCAATGGGCTCTCATCTTAATCCTTTCAGCAGTTACTGAAAATCACTGAACACCAGAATTTAAGAAAATATGAACTCCAGCTATATCCCCAGCTCCTAGCTGACACATAGTAATCCAAACATTTTTTTTAGAGAGAGAAAGAGTCTCACTTTTTTGCCCTTTGGTAGAGTTCCGTGGCATCATAGCTCATAGCAATTTCAACTCTTGGGGTTAAGCGAGTTTCTTGCCTCACTTTCCCAAAATGGCCAGGAATACAGGTGCCCACCACCACACCCATTTTTTTGTTTGTTTGTTTGTTTGTTTTAGAGACGGGGATCTCATTCAGGCTCAGACTAGTCTTGAACTTGTGAGTTCAAGTAACCCACCCACCTCGGCCTCCCAGAGTGCTAGGATTACGGGCGTGAGCCACAGTGCACAGCTCAATAAATATTTCTGGAAGGAAGGCAGGCACTCGACGAACCCTTGTCTTCATGGATCTTACAATACAGTGGTAATGGAAAATTGTAAGCTAATAATCACACAAAAAAGTTAAAGTGGAAACATACCAAGTGCAGTATGTACTTATAGTACATACTAAGAATGGATTCAAAAATAAGATGAATGATTTTAACGGAGGAAGATATTTTAAACTGGAAGGTTATGAAAGAACTATGAAGAACTATGAAAGAACTGTGAACTTTTTCATGCTAAAACTAAAT
Source organism: Perodicticus potto (assembly GCA_963574655.1). Lineage (NCBI taxonomy): Eukaryota > Metazoa > Chordata > Mammalia > Primates > Lorisidae > Perodicticus > Perodicticus potto. The sequence continues at coordinate 5,582 of CAUYRH010025694.1, forward strand.
CTAAAGGAAAACTCTGAGCTCACCAAGTGAAGAAATGTGTATGTAATAGGGACATGAGATTCAACAAAGTACAAGTGAAACTACTATCTACTGATATGTCATGTATTTTATTAAAAGGAATTAATTTTTTCTATACATATGTTTATCTTCAAGAAAAATATTGCATAAATAAGTATGAATTTTCTTTTTCAGTATACAGAAAATTATGTAATCCAAGTTTCCTTTCTTGATTAAGTAAGCAAGAAAGTCTCAAGCCAAATTCACTGCCCAGTGTATTAATCGACCCTCTCCTGACACTTGTCTTTTCTCTTCTTCCCTCTCTCTCTGCCTATTCATTCTCAGGCTCTTCTTCCACTTTTTCTTCCTCTGTGTGTTTCTGAAAATTAAAGATGGCACATATCAAAATCACCAGGGCTCTTTTCCAACTACATGGTTTCTGCATTTTTATGCCAAGGATGGTCAGGAAAATCATACAAAACTCAAACCTCCCTCTCATATTGCAAGATTAATTGCCCACTGACCTAAATGGAAATTGTTCCAAGGGTGGGGAGGCTATTTTCCAGGCACATAAATCTCCAGTGCTTGCCTTTAAACGACAAGTAAGCAAATAAATATCCCAACATTTGCCTTTAAACATAATTCAAATATAATAAAGAACAAATACTAAAAGCTAAATTCAAAACAACTTTTTTTTTATGTAACGTACCACATCAGATAATGAGAGAGGAGCGTGGTCAGCACATTCCAATCTCCTGTCAAATCAAATACACTTGATGCCTTGGTTCAAACCACAGCTGAGTCAGGGACTCTCGACAGCAGTGCTGATCTTAGAGTCATGGATCCAGATTCCTCGCCCTGCCCATTGGTTCCCTTTTCCTTGCTATGGTTATACGACAGTTTCTGTAAACCTAAAGGTCTGCTTCAAACTGCTCCGTTATTTTTCAGCACTATGAGTAACACTTTGCCGGTTGTGCTCTCCCAAACTCACAGCTTAGTGAATCACAGCAGCTGTTCTGGCCTTCCTCCTGGAGTTTAACGCTCCGACTTCCCTTGCAAAATTTCTGTTCTAGGGACTGCTTTTCAGCAGTAGCACTCAACTGTATAAACATTTCAAATATCATTACAGTCACAAAAAAGAAGACTATAAAATTTACTAACAGTGATTATCAAAACAACAATGGTAAAACAGTCACCAGGGTCTCTCAGGGAAGTTCCAAACTATATAAGCATAAGTGAGAATATAATAATAAAAAATGGCAGGCAGACTGTGTTCCTAACTGGCATAGATTAAAGCCACTTTAAATGTTTAACATCAAAAACTTATGAACCACAACAATCCTTAACTCGGGTTTGCCCCTCACGTTCCCCATCTGAACTATCCACAAATTGTATCAGCATCACGGAACGCAGCCTCCCCTGACCACCTCTCTGTGACTGGTCTACATCTGGGCACCATCGCCTCCTCCCTGGACTACTTGAATCCTCTCCTACAGGATCGCCCTGCACGTACAGTTGCCCTGATCTTAAATCATCTCCCACAGGATCGCCCTGCACGTACAGTTGCCCTGATCAATGTCCTCTTTACAGTGCCACCAGTGTAAAGAAGACATGGCTACAATCTTATCAATTCAGGGTCACAAAGGACTCCCCTTACCAACTGTACTGCACAGCGTCACTCATAGACGGCTAAAGGGGAGAACGGAGTTGAAATCCAGGCTGTACCGCAGACTCACCAACCACACGTCCAGAGGAAGCAACCTGCTAGTTCCCACACAGACCTTGTCTCTCTTCTCCTCAAGTTTTCCAATGGTTTCCCTCTCATTCTCAATGAAATCCAAACTCCTTACCACAGTCCCTTATAAAGGATCTGGTCTTGACTGTCAGTCTGGTCTCCACTTTGATCACTCCCCCCTCTCTGCCCCCACGGCAGGCACACTGGACTCCTGGCTGCCCTGCAGATACTTCAAACTCATCCCCTCTGCTCAGGGCATTTGCACCGTGGTTCCTGAGGCCTATAACCCTCCTCACCCAGAACCCGTCCCTTCCCTTGAAGTCTCTGCTCAAAGGTAACCAAATATAAAAATTCTCTCTGAAAACACTACTTAAAACGGCATTCCCCAACCTCATCTCTCTTGCCCCAAATCTTGTTTTATTTTTCTTCTTGGGATTTATATCCCTCTAATATATTTGATTATTGCCCTTTCTCGCTCTTTTAGAATGTATACACCTTGACATAAATATGAAACTTAAAAAAGAAAGAAAAATAGTTTTTATTTTAGCAAATACAGAAATATATAATTATAAATTTAAAAAATAAAAATGGAGTATACTATTTAACCCCTAAAAGTCTTTTAAAAAGTAAAGGCACCAAGAATTCCATATCATTTTGTATACTGCTGGTGGATATGACAACCCATACAACCTTCTGGAAACACACCCGATAATATGTAACAAGAGATATAAAAAGAGTTCATATCTTCATATATAAATATTTTGTTTCCTGTACATCTCCTGTAAAATAAGTAAAAATGAAAACTAAAATTTATTTTCAATTATATCCCTACGATATGATTTCTATTAGCATAAAAGAGCAAACCATATCTTCAATAATATAGTTAACAGTTCTAAAAATTATGGAATAATCCCACAACAGATATCAAAATGTCACTTAAAAATCAAGATTTAAAGAATAGTCAATACCCTGAGAAATGCTTATACTATTTTGTAAGTCAGGCAGAATACAAAATTGTCTCTTCATGCATGTCAATACGCGTGTATCTTAATTTTATAAAGAAAACATATGAATTGGGTTTTAGCCTTCATATGAAAGCTATAAATTAGCTCTATATTAAGGCTGAGTACATTGGATACTTTTTCTTCCATTCTTGAGATACTTTGATACTTGACTTTTTGTTTGATTCTTTTACAGATATAGGAACCTTTACTTATGAGACATCCCCAGAGTACATGATGGGTCCATTCTTAAGGGTACAGAGAGTGAAACTTCTTTGGAAACATAAGTGAGGATGACTTGATATAATTAAGTTTGTAAAGAAACTTAATTAAGTTTCAGTAAAGATGAAAAGTTTTTGTAAGAAAAAAACTGCCTTCAAGGCAAGAGTATGTTGATTTCTGACAATATACTACTGGGGAGATGAGGTATTCTTGGCAGGGTTCCCCCTCTTATTTGGGCTGAAAAAGCAAAATATGGAACTAGAAAGGCTTAGTTGGGATTCCTCTAAAAATCATCTTTTCAAAGCAGAATGTCCATTAAAGCTGGACAAATCAAAGTGTAATCACATACACTTCTGCTGACAGTAAGACCACTGTAAGCCTGCTGAGGCCTTCCTCCACATGGTTATATCACTGATTGTGGGTCACAAACCCCACCAGTTTCCTTTGATTCAGAGTCTGAACTGACCAGGCATTGAAATCTGCCCACATCCAGCTCCGAGGGACATTAACACCCAAGTGCTGTCCGTGGGCTGCAGCTGAGCCCACTGCCAACATTTCCTCACGTCCAGGGGTTCTCATTACATTCCAGGAGGTGGATGGGAGGAGACCCCGGGCTTCTCACTGACACAGTCCTCTAGACCACAACTTCTACTGCCAAATGTTCTAAGGCCCAATTCATTATTTCTAGGCCTTTCTCCGGTGTCTTATGGTTTGCTTAGACTTTGAGACAGACTAACAGAACCCTTCTCCTTGGAAGCACAGAATTAAAAAATACACCTCCAGGCCAGACACAGTGGCTTAAACCTGTAACCCCAGCACTCTGGGAGGCCGAGGCAGAAGGATCGCTTGAGCTCAGGAGTTTAAGACCATGCTGAACAAGAGTGAGACCCCATCTCTACCACAAACAGAAAAAAAATTAACCAGGTGTTGTAGTATGTACCTGTAGTCCCAGCTACTAGGGAGAATGAGGCAGGAAGATTGCTTGAACCCAAGAGTTTGAGGTTGCTATGAGCTAGGTTGATGCCATGACTTTAGAAAAATGTTGATTCTGTTTGTTTTTTCCAGTATGCTTTTTTAAAGAATGTGATGGATATGTTAGAAATTTCCAAATTTGGGAGTTGATTGGCCTGGACAACAGAGTGAGACTGTCTGAAAAAAGAAAAAGAAAAGAAAACATCTCTAGACAATTAAAAAGGAAATCAGCGAAACGATGACAGTTACCAAAATTTAGCAGTTTCAAAAGTTACCTAACTTTGAGATTCCTTTCCTGTCTGTACTATGGTTCTCCTGCTTTGGTTATTTGCAGCTGCTCATCAGGATGCCACTTTCGGATTCTTCTCAGCTCATTTAACATTTATTGTTGATGCAAAAGATTTCAACAATAGTATGTGCTGGGTCCCTTTCATGGTCATTTATATTTTTACGTGTTCACTACACACTAAGCAGAGTGGCAACGTCAGATAATAAAACAAATTAAGATGGCTGGTTATGAAAGTATGAATTCCTATTAAGTACATTTTAAGAAGTGTCCATGAATTCATGGCTTAGCAGGGAAAGATTTTTCTTCCCGTGTGTCACTCACGGGGGCGGTTATTTGGAATAAAATTCCTTCCACATGGGTCATTCAGGAGCCTTTCAGGTGCATGAAACGCAACTCAGAGTGGTATAAACACAAAGGACATTTGTCACAGGACTGAAGTCCAGAGGCAGGCCTTCTGCAGAACGGCTTAATTTAGCACGATGACTGTCAAACATCCAACGCCTTTTCTAGGATGGCCAACTTGTCCCAATTTTTGTGGACATTCCTGGATTCAGCACTTAAAAGGAGAGGTCCTGAAGTCTTCCCCCCACTTTGTCCCTGACACTCCTGGCTGATCGGTCCTTCCATGAAGCCTCCCGTTCTTCAGGCATCAGCTTTAGTCCTCAGACCTGGGCTCTCACCGCTAAAAATGATTACATCTGTTTAACTTCCACATTCAAATTCACTCAAGACAAAAAAGGATATTTCTCTATGTGTCTATTTTAAAGCCATAAACTGTCCTAGAAAGTGTCCAACTGACTTCTCCAGATATATCATTAGTCAGAATCCTAGGATGTCCCCTTTCCTCAACCAGCTATTGGCAAAGGAAATGGAACTGGCAGGACAGATTTTAACCTAATCATGGTTCAGCCAGCCCAGGGCTGGGGAGGTCACCTTCCCCCCAGTACCACTCTATGGAGAACCAGGAACAAAGGCTCTGGTGGGCGCTAATGGGCTTGAATAGCATTGACGGATGTTCTTGGGTGGTGGTGGATTTTCTTTGATGTATGCTTGCCTCTGAACAGCTTTCTTGGGGGTAAGGAAAATTCTTCCCTATACGTTATTTTTTATTTATTTATTTTGCAGTTTTGGGCCAGGGCTGGGTTTGAACCTGCCACCTCCAGTATATGGGGCTGGTTTCTTACTCCTTTGATCCACAGGTGCCACCCTTCCCTATACATTTTAAGATGACTAGGGGAGGGAAAAGCCTTTTCCCAGGTGATGCTGGGATTCCTTCTCCCATCTCTGCAATGTGATTAGAGAAGCCCTAGGTAAACAAGCAGGACTCTTAGGCCATCAGACAAGTGGTGTGAGTCTACCTGGAGTCTCGATTCTCCAGAAACAGGTAGCTTTGCAGATCTCAGATTCTCTATAAATGAAAACGTGTTTTCTTACCTTGCAAACCTCATGCTTTTCTTAGTTCTAGCATCAATACCCCTATGTTGCATCTATTTACCTTTGAAATGTCACCACTTAACATGGTGTCCAAGGCAGATGGGGAAGTGGGTGTGCAGAGGAGGATTTTTATGTGATCTGGAACCTATCAGGCAAGCTACCATCATGATTCTAGCCCAATTAATCACCAATTAATCTATAAAATATCCCTCATTGAGAGCAACACCCTGCCTTGTCTTCGAGACCCATCAAGACTCATTTCAAATTCATTTTCAAATTTTCTCCAGATTCTCAATAGCCTACACATTGGATGTAAGCCTCAATACTCGGTAGCTGTAGCCTTTCAAAAACAGACTGAAATAGCATCCAAGTTCCAGCTTAAAAACGGTCAATCGAAGGTGTCAAACGCAAAAGCAAGCCATTCTTCTCCCTAAACTGGTAGACATCCTTGTGTGATTTAAAAATGAAGTAGTAACACCTTCAGTGTTTGCAATGAACTGCAAAAGCAATGACCCCATGAGTTGCTTTTTCTGGAGGTCCGCGCTGAAGAGTTTTATCTGCACTTACTCTCGCTACGAAGGGTCTCATCTGCCACACCTGCCTAGTCACATCAACAGGAGCGAGTGTCTTCTGCAAATGCCAATGTTTGCAAGATATTCTCAGAGTAGATGGGAGAGTTTGCTGATAGTTTAGAATAATTAGAACAGCTCCATGTGCAAATGTCAACACACACAAAAAAGAACAGTAAACAGGGCAAAGTGGCAATACACACGGCCAGATCTCCCTATTATCACTTGCTGTACATCTCACAGGACAGCTGATTCCCTGCGCTGCATGGGTTCCAGCATCCAGTGATTTATTGGGTAATACAGCATTTGCCAGTATGTCTTGTGCTAATTAAATGCATCGCACTCTTTTCAGAAATGTCACAATTGATTTGTCTTCTGCAAGCACTGACTTTATTTCAATCTTCTGAAAAAGATTTTATGAGCCCCAGATAACGTTCCTGGCACATTCTTCTCCCAGGGTCGTTTGTGGGAGTGGGAGCAGGAATAGAGGAAACCTTCAGTGAACGTTTGATACAAAAACCTTCATGGACGACTTATTTGTCCACCGTATAGCTAAGCTACAGTGTAGGGACAGCATGTTACAAACTGCCCCATTAGCCTGTGAAAGCTTTTAAACATGACAAAAGTTAACATGAAGTGATATTGGCAAGATCTACTGGATAATGTCAGATTTATCCAAAGAAAACAAGTACTCGGAAAGTGTATTATTTATTATAAGGTGTTTACTTATTCGCCTATTGATTTTGATAAGATTCAGCTATTAGCTAAGTTGCACCTGAGAGGAAATCTCATGTCATTTGGGGGCAGGGAGAGGTGAGAAAATGGAGTGTACTGGAGATTTGAGGCGGTGTTAACACATCTCATACTCCTGAAGAGCCACAAAGGTCGAAGACAGACCAATGCGCTCTTACTGAAGTTCAAGTGGGTTTCCCTGACTGGCCTTCACCTTGTGAAACCAGATGTAGCCTAAGTTCGGCGTGTTCTGTAAGGTCAGCCACAGGAAAAATATTCAGCTTGTCTTGGGGAGATTAAAATTCAGCCTCAAACAGACACTGGGTAGGAATTGGTGACCTGAAACATAGACAAAGATGACCACCTATGTCCCCCTGAAACGATTACTGTATTCATAAGACCAGGACAAGTATTCACAGAAGAGCTTCTATGCAGTCTTTAGCAGGGCAATTATAGGAAGCATTTTTCTGGAAATTAATAACTCACTGGGCATGTACTATTCCATGTGTTTATATTAGTATTGGGGCTTGAATGCAAACATGCATCACTGAAAATATGTAGTAGTAACAACTGTTAGAATCTATTTGGTCTTCCACTAAAGGCTCTTTTTCCTTGAAACTAAATGTAACTAGTCATATGCACAGAGCTCTTCACAGGGTTCAAGCAGGTATTCTATTAAAGAGGCCATGCCTGTCAGTTTCTTTCCATTGTAAGGAAAGTCAGTATGTATGCCTAAGTTATTCAGGGCCTTTCAATCAGCCACTTCACCCAGCTTCTAAAACAGTACAATCAAATATTTTTAAAGTCACTCCATGGGACCTGGTTTGTGCAGTAAGAAAACTATCTACAAATGTCAGTTAGAAAATTCATTAGCCAAATACAGAAGAAAAAGGTTAGGTATTAATTTACTCATTTCTTATGCCTTGAAACCTTAAGTCATTTAATGGAGTCATTAATGGAGTCATTTAATGGAGTGGGAGACCAAGATGCAGATTCCTTATGTGGAGATGCTGACAGCACACACAGAGCAATCAAACAAAAAAGAAATAAAGGAAACAAAGGAAACCAAAAACCAAAGAAACAAAAGAAACCAAGGAAACCAAGGAAACAGAAGGAACAAAAGGAACAATAAGAACAAAAGAAATAATAGGAACAATGGGAACGATGGGGGAAAAAGGAACAACGGGAACAAAAGAAACAATAGAAACAATGGGAAGAACAGGAACAAAAGAAACAATAGAAACAATGGGAACAAAGGAAACAAAAGAAACAATACAAACAACAGGAAGAAAAGAAACAAAAGAAACAATGGGAACAATGCGAACAACAGGAACAAAAGAAACAACGGGAACAATGGGAACAAAAGAAACAATAGAAACAATGGGGACAATAGGAACAAAGGAACAAAAGGAACAATGGAAACAATAGGAACAAAAGAAACAATGGAAACAATGGGAAAAACAGGAACAAAAGAAACAATAGGAACAAAGGGAACAAAAGAAACAATAGAAACTACAGGAAGAAAAGAAACAATAGAAACAATGGGAACAATGGGAACAAAAGAAACAATGGGAAGAATAGAAACAATAGGAACAATGGGAACAATAGAAACAAAAACAAAAAGAACAATAGGAACAAAGGAAACAATGGGAACAAAAGAAACAATAGGAACAAAGGGAAAAATGGGAACAACAGGAACAATAGAAACAATGGAAACAGTGGGAACAAAAGAAACAATGGGAACAATAGGAACAACGGGAACAATGGGAACAAAAGAAACAATAGAAACAATGGAAAAAAGAAACAATACGAACAATAGGAACAAAAGGAACAAAAGAAACAATGAAAACAATGGAAACAATAGGAACAATAGCAACAATGGGAACAATGGAAACAATAGGAACAAAAGAAACAGTGGGAACAATGGAACAATGGGAACAATGGAAACAATAGGAACAAGAAACAATGGGAACAATAGAAACAATAGCAACAATGCAAACAATGGAAACAATAGGAACAAAAGAAACAATGGGAACAATGGGAACATTAGAAACAATAGGAAAAATAGGAACAATAGGGACAAAGGGAAAAATGGGAACAAAAGAAACAATGGGAACAAAGGGAACAATGGTAACAGTAGAAACAATAGGAACAATGGGAACAACAGAAACAAGGGGAACAATGGGAACAAAAGAAACAATGGGAACAATAGAAACAACGGGAACCATGGTAATGATAGAAACAATGGGAACAATGGGAACAAAAGAAACAATGGGAACCATGGTAACAATAGAAACAATGGGAACAATGGGAAGAATAGGAACAATGGAAACAATGGGAACAATAGGAACAAAGGAAACAATAGAAAGAAACAATAAAAAATGCAAGAAACCAAAGGAAACAAAGGGACAAAGAAAGAAACAAAGAAACAAACAAAAGAAACAAGGAAGCAAAGAAACCAAACAAACAATAGAAATAAAAGGAACAATAGAAACAATAGAAACAAAAGAAACAAAGAAAATGAAATAGAACAACAGCAACAACAACAAAAATCCAGCCTTCTAACTCCAAATTTCATTCCTAACATAGAACAGTTGAAACTATTACCTGGTACTACTATTTTGTAAAAATCAAAATATCTACAATAACCATCCTAGCTGCTGGTGGTTCACACCTGTAATCCCAGCACTCTGGGAGGCCAAGGCAGGTAGATGGCTTGAGGTTGAGCATTTGAGACCAACCTGCGCAAGAATGAGACAATCTCTGAAAAATGAAAAAGCTGAGCATCACAGCCAGCACCTGCAGTCCCAGCTACTTAGGAGGCTGAGGCAAGAGGATCACTTGAACTCAGGAGGTTGAAGTTGCTGTGAGCTGCGATGCTGTGGCACTGTACCCGGGGTGACAGTAAGACTGTCTTAAAAAAAAAATCCCATAATAACTGGCCCAAGGAGAAGTGCTGACCCATTGCTACAAGGTAGGTTGACAGTGAAAGGTCCTTTTGGCTTCAGGAGTCACTGTGGGAATCACGGAGTCTGTGCCAACAGCACTGCATCTAGACTGCCGGTGAGTCCATTCATCTGCCCTCGATGGTTTGTACATACAGTTCCTCGCAAACTTCCTGCAAACCAACCTCCATCTCAGCCTATTTAACAGAGAATGTGACTCCTGACAAACATCAGATTGACCCCCCAAATCAGGAATTTCACAGTTGGGCATATAAGAAATAACATTCTGAACTAATCATCTCATTTTTGGTCATATGTACTCCATACTTAATCTTATTTGTTTCTAAATTAGGTACAATGATTTTTTTGGTCACAGGGTCTCAAATAGGACTACTCATTCAGATTGTAACAGATTTAAAAAGTAGGTTTGAGAGCTTAAATGTGATTATGGTATTATCCTTAAAAGCAATCAAAGTGATTTTTTGAGACAGTCTCACTGTGTCACTCTCAGTAGAGTGCTGCGGCGTCCAAGCAACCTCAAACCCTTGGGCTTGAGAGATTCTCTGGCCTCAGCCTCCCAAGTAGTTAGAACAGGTGCCTGCCATAATGCCTGGTTCTATTTTTGGCGTTGCAGTTATTGTTTAGCTAGCCCCGGCTGGGTTCAAACCCACCAGCCTGGGGGTATGTGGCTGGCACCGTAACCACTATGCTACAGGCACCAAGCCGAGTCCAAGTGATTTTGATCAAAGTTCATAAAAATTATGTGAGTTGAATAAAACTTTTGATTTTTTACTCATCACTGAGTTTGTCTGAGGAAATGGGCAAATAAATGAAAGTAAAAAGTTAAATTATAACAAGTGAAGGTATGAACAAAATAGCAGGTTCATAGAAGATTAAATGAATCAACAAGTCTATAAAAGATGACAAGTCTATAAAAGATGGTGGAGAGCATCTAAATAAAGACTAAAAATCCATCTGTGAACATTTAGAACTCATTCGTGATAACAGGGAAACAGTGACCACAATAAAAATACAAGGAACTTCCTTAAGATAGTTAAATATGGACTTTTGGGAGACATCATAAAATATTCAAAGCTTTCCCCAAATTGAGAAAAACAAGTACGTCCCAGCAACTTTTGAAAACTCAGTGTAATAAGGCAAAGAAAAAAAAGCATAAGAATCAGAAAGCAAAAAAAACCCTGTTCATTGTGTTTAACATGATTTGTGCATAGAAAAATGCAAAAAAAAAAAAAAAAATAGAATACAAAAAATTAGAAGTAGCAAATTAAATTTAGTAAGGTTACTGGTTCCAAAGTTAGCATTTAAAGGTCAATTTTATTTCTCAGCAAACAAAATGGAATTTTAAGTTATGTCACTCAAAATAGCATCAACAAACAAGAAATAAGTTGGAAATGAAACTAAGCAAGGGCATGTAAGATTTCCACACTGACAACTAAGCTATTACTAGGAGAAATTAAATAAGATTTAATGCATTTAGGGTGTGTAAAATGTAAAATCTTATGAAGATTTCAATTAAACAAGGCATATACTTCTTGATCAAGGAATTCTACGCTCAGATATTTATCCAACAACAACAAAAAACAGGAACATACACCCACCAAAGGGCATCCATTAATGCTCACATCAGCTTTGTTCATAATATTCCAAAACTGGAAATAACTCATATCCTTTAATAGCCAAATGGATAAACAAATTGTGGTATCTTTATGCATTGGAATTCCTAGTGACCAATAAAAAGGACCCAACCACTCATAGACCCAGTGAGAATGCATCTCAAAGACGATACGACAGAGACAGACAGTGATGTTTCCACTCTATGTTTCCATTTGTATTAAGTTCTCCAACACACAAAGCAAATCTGGAGTGACACAGCCCATCAGATTATCCCTGGGGCTGGCAGAGGGAGGAGCTAGGCGGGAATAGAACTGCCCATGGGATGGAAGGATTGTCAACACAATTACATCATGTACGATTTTCAGAACTCAAACTGTACGCGCTTAAAATGGGTGTAAAATTTAAAAAGCCAAAATTTATACATTTACTAGCTAAAAGCGCTCACAGAATGCCTACGCATTCTAAATAAACTCAGTACGCTTTTAGGATATACAGCAATGTGGAACAAGGATCTCCAGGAACCAGGAGATCTTGCGAATTGTAGATGGAGGTTTTGTTCTTAAGAGACAGGGTCTTGCATTTCCCAAGCTGGAGTGCAGTGGCACAATCATACAACTTCAAATTTCTGGGCTCAAGTGAGGATCCTCCAGAGTAGCTGGGCCTATACGTGCATGCCACCATGCCTGGCTAATTTTTTTTAATTCTGTAGGAACAGGAGAGTCTCATTTGTTGCCCAAACTGGCTTCCACCTCCTGGCCTCAAGCAATCCTCCCGCTTCAGCCTCCCAAATGGCTGGCACTATAGTCATGAGCCACCATGCCCAGCCTAAATAGGTATCTTAAATTCCCATGTTAGGATTCTGGCAAGAAAGATAAAAAGATAACTCAAATTAGGTAATTTAAGAAGAATTTGATAAAGGAGTTATTTAAAAGACATAGGCAGAAGAAAGAAAACCGTAAAAGAAAGTGTCACAACCCAGAGTGTGAACAGCCCGATGATCAAAGACAAAGAAGGGAGAAGTAACTAGCACCTCAAGGGTCCTGTAGAGACAGGTGCCTGAAGAGGACGATTAGGAGGGTGGTAGCCGCTGGAAACCACCTGTAGGGAGGAGTTAGAATAGGGCAGATAAACACATAGACACACTTTCCACCTGCTCTCCCCCTCCCCACCCACTGTGGCCTCTCTTTACCGAGCACACTGGGAAGACAGAAGGCAAGGGTAGTGAGTAGCTTTTGTACAGATCAGCCTCTTGGGTACAAAGCAGGATAAAGACAACTGGAGAGTGAATGTGCAGAGCCAAGTAGAACAAATGTAGCCTAACTTCCTACATCTCCATCCTTCTCTCTGCCCCCGCCCCCCACATTCTATTTGGTAGGTAAACAGTGGGCCAGGAATCTCAAAACTCGAAAGCTGTATAGGTGATCCTGGGGACCACAAAGTGGCTTGGATCACTTCATAGAACCTCCGAGTTGATCATCGGCACTTAAAATCTACGAGATGGCTACATGGGCATCAAGTTGTGGGACATACTCTTTGTTATACTTACCTCTGTAGATTTCACTCCCCTAAGAATGCAAAGAAGGACTTAGTATTTCTAACACGTTTTCTACGAGCCTAAAGGGGTCAAGGCTCCAACCGAACGCACCTCATCGGCTGTTTAACCACTTAGAAAAAATTAAAGTATTGCATTTGGGACACTCACAAAGGCAGAAGTAGGCCTCCTTTCTCTCTAGGAGTTGAACAGCTCATAACTCAGGTCTTCCTTGAGGCCCAAGAAACATGAGAAATTACCAATGTCAAGCTATTCAACTGTTCAAGAGTTATGATAAAGTCATCAGATAGTCACAGGCAGGGACACCCACCCATAAAGGCAGCAGGTGGTACGTTTAAGATACCAGTTTTGCTCAAAGTCATCTTTTATCTGTTGGGGGAGAGTCTGGGAATAAAAAGGGATCAACTCAGTTCCTGGAGTTGCTCAAGTATTCCATCCATCCAAACTCTTCTCCACTCTCTAGATCAATTTCACGATGAAATAAGGCAATGAAAATCCAGTAACTCACAGAGGCAATCACAATTTCACAGATGTTTGGTAGTACAAAGAAGTTGTGTGCTTTTACTATAAAGTGCTTCCAAAGGGAAAAAAACAAATTATAATACAAATTCTATGAAGAATACACTCTGAATGCATTTTCTTGAATTCACATAACAGTATGATGCATACCTCGTATGATTAGACAGTTACTAACACATCTACAAAGGCTTCCTTTATCATGTAAATATCACCGAAGATGCATAATGTTTTTGTATAGAAACATACGAGTACACTCATCCCTACAATGAAAAAAATTAAGCACAGTGTTAGAGAAAATGACATCTCTAAAACATTTCTAATTTTTCCTACAGTAAGACTTTAATCCCCTTTAAAAAAAAACACGAGTGGGTGTTACTAATTCTACCTTATTCCTTTTAGTCCTCTAGAGCAAAATGGGATGCAATTATATCAGAGGATCTGTCTGTATAGACAAGTGCTGAGAGATGGCCACTCTAGAAACTTCTGTAATCACAGAACCTTGAATATGGGGCTGCAATTAAATAGAAAAATGTCTGAGTCAACTTCTATGAGGTCAGTAGAGAGCAGAAGTTCTCAACCTTCCTAATGCCATGACCCTTTAATAGTTCCTCATGTTATGGTGATGCCCAACCATGAAATTATTTTCATGGCTACTTCATAACTATAATTTGGCTACTGTTATGAATCGTAATGTAAATACCTGATATGCAGGAAACCCCCCAAAGGGGTCACGACCCACAGCTTGAAAACCCCTGGGATAGAGGAAGGAGCTTCTGTGGCCATAAAGGACGTTTCTGTAGAATTCACTGTAGGGAGATCAAAGTAATTATTTCCCTGCCTCTATCTAGACCTACTACCAACATTTGTGGGATGGCAGGGTAAGCTGACATATGTAGACCGATGTAATATTTATGTACGTACGTTAATGTTAAAAATCCAACTAAAAGGCCGGGCACAGTGGTTCACACCTGAAATCCTAGCATTCAGGGAGGCCGAGGCGAACGGATTGCTTGAGCTCAGGAGTTCAAGAGCAAGACCCCGTCTCTAAAAACTATGCAGGTGTTCTGGCCGGTGCCCGTCGTCTCAGCTACTTGGGAGGCTGAGACAAGAGGACTGCTTGAGCCCAAGAGGTTGACGTTGGTGTGAGTTGTGACACCACAGCATTCCAGTGAGGGTGACAAAGCCTCAAAAAAAAAAAAAAATCCAGCTAAAAACTTATAAAATAGGTTCTACCAGCTTGAGGAACATACCTTCATATAAGATAGAAAACTTCATGTAAACCTATGGCTTTGCTATCACTAAAAGGTAGTCAGAGGGTGACTGAATTATTTTTGTATAAATCACAGTATATTGTTGGTATATCAGTAATGATTATGAAGATAGAGGATTCATAAATTACTGTAATTCCACAGCTCACTTTTTCCAAAAAAAAGTTAACTGTTATGAGATACTTACACACTTTTTTATCACCTAGAGAATTTTTAATGTAATTTGTGTCTAAAACTTGTGTCTATTTCCATCCAAGATGTACATATGTAGAAAATCAAGTTTATATGGTTTTTGAGACAGAGTCTCACTATGTCACCCTCAGTACAGTGCTGTGGCGTCACAACTCACAGCAACCTCAACCTCTTGGCCTTAAGTGATTCTGTTGCCTCAGCCTCCCGAGTAGATGGGACTATAGACGCTGGCTAGTTTTTGTTGTAGTTGTTGTTTAGTGGCCCAGGCCAGGTTTGAACCCGCCAGCCCCAGTGTGTGTGGCCAGTGCCCTAAGCACTGAACTACAGGCGCCAACCCAAGTTTATATACTTTTAAAAAGTTATTTCCTTCTATGATAGAATTATTAAATGAAAACATAAGTTAGTATGTATCAGTTCTAGTTAATTTAAATTTTAAACAAAGTCATTTACTTCAGTGGTTCGCCTCGGCCTCCCTGAATGCTAGGATTTCAGGTGTGAACCACTGTGCCCGGCCTTTTAGTTGGATTTTTAACATTAATGTAAGTACATAAATATTACATCGGTCTACATTTGTCAGCTTACCCTGCCATCCCACAAATGTTGGTAGCAGGTCTAGATAGAGGCAGGGAAATAATTACTTTGATCTCCCTACAGTGAATTCTACAGGGCTGCATGCTGATTTTGAGAGGACATTTTTGCTTACCTATGGTGTCAGATATCACAAAAAGAATGCATGGATTTTTTGCTAATCAGCTTTTGTTAGTGTTTGTGTAATTTATGTGTGGCCCAGGGCAACTCTTATTCTTCCTGTGTACAACAGAGAAAATAAGATACGGGACAGCCTGATTAGTTTTTCGAAATTTCATTAAATCTCATTAGATTCATAAAAATAAAATGATTTTCAAGTCTAGCAAACAACGTTCACTTAATTGCTGTTGTAAAGAATAAATCTGCCTGGCTCGATGCCCATAGCACAATGGTTACAGTGCCAGCCGCATACACCAAGGCTGGTGGGTTCAAACCCAGTCTGGGCCAGCTAAACAATAACAACTGCAACAAAATAGCCCGGTGTTGTGGTGGGCACCTGTAGTCCCAGTTACTTGGGAGGCTGAGGCAAGAGAATCACTTAAGCCCAAGAGTTTGAGGTTGCTGTGAGCTATGATGTCACAGCACTCTACCCAGGGCGACAGCTTGAGATTGTCTTAAAAAAAAAAAAATAGATCTGTCTCACACTCCTACACATACATGTAGAAATTTAAGATTGGTATAAATTGGGTTTCACGTAGCAGGAAGTTCTTTGAACACATGTAGAAATTTAGGATTGGTATAAATTGTGTTTCACGAAGCAAGAAGTTACTGTATAGTATTTAGTGAGCACCTCTAGAACCTGACCTGGAAAAGGAAATAGAAACCTTAAAAACTGGACCCTTTGGTCTACTGAGAAAGTATACTTATGCATGAAATTGCTAGACTGATATAAGCTTAGAGTAAAAATATTAATTTAATTCATCTTTCTCTTAAGTTCATCCATCAGTCAAAGCTCATTCCCAGCCCTCAGCTCTCTCCCCTCAACCCAGCCCTCCAAAGCAGGAGCTGTCCCCAGCATCAGCAAACCCACAAACTTCAAGTTTGAGTGCTGGTCACATTTGCTTCAAGTTGAAACACCAAGAAACATGGATGAAGATCACTGGGGTCCAAAGGGTGTTGGGCATCATGGAGACTGTTTAAGGTTACGGATTTACTATGCCAATCTGAGCCCCAGCATTTATTTCTGGTATGTTATTTGTGATTAGATGGGATCCCCTGAATTTCATGGCTTGGCTTTAGATCGGAAGACCTCACCCTCCCACCATACCACCACCAATGAAGTTTTGGCCAAATTGTTTCACAAAAGCCACAACTTCCTTTTGTCCGAGCAGATCCGAAGTTGAAGAAATGTAGGAAGTGGGTGAAGGGTAATATGATAGGGAATGATAGAGCCTGTGGCAAATCGGAAAGGTTGTGCCCACCTAAGAGCATTTACATCTGAAGCAATTTGGAAACACTTTGGTTACCTAACAAACCAAGTTTCCTGGCCAAACTGGGCTGTCGGTAGCAATTATGAAACCACTGTGACTCATCCTATGGGATTTGTTAACTGAATTATACAACCTAAGCTGCCTTACGACACCACATCTGGATGGTGCAGCTGTTAACACCCATAGGTGCTCCTCAGGCAAAGGACTTCCAGTCCCAGTTTCAATCTATTAAGAAAAACAATTCAACAGAACCGTGAAGTTGGAATTATGAGAGCAGTGTTTTCCAACAGATCTCACGATTCTAATTCCAGAAGAAATAGCGAAAATTTTGAATCACTTGTTACATCTGAGTCTTAAAGGATATTCGTTCAGAAACTTCATAGTCACTGTCCTTGAAATTCAGGACCACTACCACCAGTTGGGAACTAATGCCCACTTTAAAACATCACACTCCAAGAAGCTCACAAGATGAACATACGATCTCTTAGAATTTCGACTTCTATACAATTCTGCTTACATAGAAGGCAAAATTTAATGTGATTATTTAGGCTGAGAGTCAAATAAAAGCAAACTCTCCTTTTGCACTATTCCCAATTCCTGCTGATAATGACTGACCCTTGTTGTATTTCCTGACTTGGGGAAGATGCAGATTTGTAAGTTATTCTAAAACTTCTATATTTGAGCCTAATTAAGATTTAGCTTAGGTTACAAAGGACGCAACACAATGAAGATACAACTCACAGACTGAGAGAAAATATTTGCCAATGGTGCATTGGCTAAGTGGCAAATATCCCAAACATACGAGGAACTCAAACAACTTAGTATCAAGGGGAAAAAAAAAAACCCTATTTTAAAAATGGGCAGAGACTGACATAGGCATTTCTCCAAAAGAATGCACAGAAACAGCCACATGTGAAATGTCTCTAATCAGACAAATGGAAATTTAAGTAGAATGAGGCATCACCTCACACCTGTTCGACTGCCATTATCAAAGAGGTGGAAGAAATGTCGGCAAGGATAAAAGACACCCTTACACACTATTGGTGATATAAATTAATACAGCCATTTTGGAAAAAAAATGTTCCTCGACCTAAAGATAGAACATCTCACGCACCAATCCTACTACTAGATGTAAACCCAAAGGAATCGAGGAGGCTAAAGAGAGGTCTATCACTACAATGCTCATTACAGTATTACTCACAACAGCCAATATATGGAAACAAACTGTCCATCAACAGATGAGTACAGATGTGTAATAATACAATGAAATGCTATTCAGCCTTTAAAAAGACAAAATTGATCAACTGCAATAACACAGATGACCCAATAGGACATTATGCTAAGTAACATACGCCAGGCACAGAAAAAAATACCTTAAAAATCTCACTGGTCTGAGAAATCTAAAAAATGCAAACTCAGAGGTAGAGAAGAATGATGGTGGTTACTGGAGGCTGGGGGATCTGCCAAGGGAATGGGGTGACAGGGGCAGTTGGTGAGTGGGTACAAAGTTAGAACTAGCTAGGAGGAAAAAGTTCTGGTATTCTTGCACCACACAGTAGCTATGATTAATAGTAACATGTATTTCCAAATAGCTAAAAAGATTTTAAATATTCATACCACAAAAGGTTGCTACTTGAGATAAATAAGCTAAGTAGCCCAAGTTGATTATTCACAAGGCTTAAAAGTATCAGAACATGACATTGGGCCCCATAAAAGTATGCAATTACTATTTGTCAGTTAATAAAATTTAGCTTTGGTTAAATTTCACTAAGAGTAGATAAAGAAAATAGTGCTTCCTCTATAGGCTCAGTTCTATATCATCTTTCTATTACATCTTTTGTTAGACAGTCCTACTCTGTCGCCCTGGGTTGAGTACGGTGGTATCACAGTTCACAGCAACCTCAAACTCTTGGGCTCAACCGATCCTCTTGCCTCAGCCTCCTGAGTAGTTGGGACTACAGGCACCGCCACATAACACCTACCTTTAGTAGAGATGGGGCCAGAGTTTTGTTCAGGCTGGTCTTGAATTTCTGAGCTCAGGAGATCCACCTTAGCCTCCCAGAGTGGTAGGATTACAAGCAAGAACCACCGGGCCCGCCCAGCAAGCGGATATCTTAAATCCTATCTTCCCACCCCTAACAAGCCTTCTCAATGACCAAGAATCATTTGTCTAGCTCAGTAACTGTAGCTCAGCGGCTAGGGCACTAGCTACATACACCGGAGCTGACAGGTTCGAATCCTGCCCAGGCCTGCCAAACAATGACAACTACAACCAAAAAATAGCCAGGCATCATAGCAGGCGCTGTAGTCCCAGCTACTTGGGAAGCTAAAGCAAGAGACTCTTAAGCCCAAGAGTTTGAGGCTGTTGTGAGCTGTGACGGCATGGCGCTCTACCGAGGGTGACATAGTGAGACTCTGTCTCCAAAAAGAAAGAAAATGCTTTTTGTCTAGTTTTTAAACCTCAAAGTGAATAACAATCCCCCTCAAAAAAAATGCAGTATCAGTACATGTATGTGCCAAGCATACAGCTAAAGTGTTCTTATATATTCCTCAGGAGAACCCTTTGAAGGTTATGAAGTGTTATCACCTCCATTTCACAAATGAAAACCACGCAGTGCAGTTAACTCACCTGCCCTAGAGCCCGTAGCTGATTACTGGCTTGGCCTTCACAGCACCCTGCTAGATTTCAGAGTGCATTATCCTTGCTTCTTTTGCTTGCTGGACATGCCAGCGCCTCCAGTTTTCCCCTCAGATGGCTCCCCTCATGAACCCCATTTCCAGCTCAACTCTTTACCCATTCAGGTTACTCTTGTTTAGAATTTTAATTCAGATACAACATTTAAGCCTATTAAAAGCTGATGTGGCCTAATCTCTGTTAACTTTTTTAAAAAGATAATGAAATCTTTCTACCCAACATTTTAAGCATATCAAGATCGAAATTAATAAGGAATTTAAACAAATTTTTCCATACAGAAGAAATCATAACTAGTTCATATCTCCTGAGATAATCAAGGAATGACTTGGAAGATTAATGGAACTTTAAATGGTGATAAAACTTATCAAGTACAGAGTCTCAAAAATCTTAAATTTAATGAATTTTTAGACGTGAAACTTTAGGGCCAACTGAATCCTTCCTTAGTCCACAGAACTCTGTGACAAATAGAAAGGAATGTTTAAAAAAAAACCTTACAAGTAGAGCAAAAGGCCAGAACCACTATAGACTAATTTTTACTACATTGTTGATTAATCTCTTGACCTGCACATTGCTTTCAACACCTTTGACTCAACTAGTGGTTTAACCTAGACCACCTGGTTGACCTTGACTTGAAAAGTAAACCATCTACAGAAGTTCTCTAACCAGAGAGGACTCATTGGTGACCACTGTGTCTGAGCACTGCCCCGTACAGAACCATCTGCTTCACGATTAACCTTTGCTGTGGGTGCCGTTCACTTGGAGACTAGATGATTAATGAGTGAAGAATTTGTTTTTCCTCTTCTACTTATAGTGTCTGCACCAAGGCGGAATGCTATGGCAACCACATCATAGTGGAGTGATCCAGGGATGTTGCTGAGCATGACAGAAGCATTTTTCAAAAAGTATTGAAGCTATGGGAAGAGGAATATGAAACAAATTAAATTTTAGGAAGAAAAAAAAACCCTGAAAATTAAAGGGGAAGAATGCAAAAAAATTAAAAAAGCCTGACCTTTAAATGAGACATTGGTGGGTAACACAGAAGGGTAATCAAATCCACAATTCAAAGCATTTTGAACCCATCAGCTAAAATTAGGTAACTTTTCAATCACAGTTGGAGCAGGTGTGATCTGCTAACCAAATGTCATAAACCGTCACTGTCATATTCCGGAAGCATCTAGTGAAATGTCCACTGAGCCTGGTGGGTTAGGTCAACTGCTGTTTTAGTTTGGGGTTTTGTGTTTGCAGTAACTTCATAGTCTTAGTCTTTATCCAACATCAATCTGTTACACATTTAGTGCACAATTTTCTGTTCATTATTTTGCTGGGTTGACAGATCATCATGCCGAGCAGCGGTTCTCAACCTGTGGGTCGTGACCCCTTTGTAACAATGAAAATACATCACGGCCTTAGGAAGGTTGAACACTACTGACGTAGAGGAAAACATGATTGGAAGTGGCCCCAAACACGTCCCCTTGAACACCTGAGCACATCTTGACAATCTACCATAAAGGAAATGGTCAGCTTTATTCTCATTTCTGGGAGACCAGAAGGGAGTAGAGGATTTAAGAGCACTTCTAGTAATGGGTAAAAGGGAAACAGCTCATTGTTCTAGGGAAGAGCTTCAAGAAGGGCTACAGCTAGTATGACAACACCCCGTGTATGTACCTAAGTGGGAACCCATATACGACACCCCGTATATGTACCTAAGTGAGGCATAGGAAGGTGTCCGAAGATGGGGGTAAGGTAGTGAAGAGGCTTGAATATTCCCAAAGAAACAAGATGACTGGAAACTACATGGGGCAGCAGAGGATGGGGGAGAAGAGGCTTTGGCTGTGTGGACCAGGATATCCCACAACTGGGTGATCTTTGCTAACATTTTTATTCTCTAGGCGTGGAAATCTCAGCAAGGAAAATAAAATTGAACACAGAAGGTAGCATAGTTGGAATTTGGTAAGACTACCCCCAAAGCACACTGAAGTTAGAAAAACTCAATCACAAGGAGTAGCAGACCAGGCAAACGCAATCATACAGCCATCAAGTGCGTATTTAAGCCACCAGAGTTCAATATTAGTTTCACCCACCTGCTCTCACTGGCTGTGTGAACACTCAGGGCAAGTCACTTTGAGGATTTATTCTTGAGAGCCCATGGACACAGCATAGCTCGGACCTAAGGACAGACATTAAGAAGTTGGACAAGCTTTTCAATCCGCATAAACTCATTATCAGCTTCAGTACCCCCCGGCCCCCCAAGAAAAATCACAAGGCTGAATTAGGAATTCACAAAAAGCTTTGGCACTTAAACCCACAATGAATTTTTCTAGTATCTGAACAAGGTTGATTAGACAACGTCCACAAATATAAGGGTGAGCTTCCTTAAGGTCCAGAACGGCGCCCACAAGTGGGGCAGGGAGCTAGCGAGCGTGCTCTCCAGCTGGGCTGATGTCGAGTAATTGGTCTCTAAGAAGCAACAATTACTGTTCAGGTGTCCTACCAACGGAGTCCTAAATGCAGGCTGTACTCTGAAAATTTCCTAATTATTTGTTATCTGCAAATCCATTACTTGCAAATGGCCTACAGCTTTTGGCCCTAAAACACTGAGATTCACCTCCTTCCCATTAAATGTCTAAAAAGGGAAGACAGGAACAATGGAGAGAAATATGACTAACGCATACGTCGGTTCACTTCTGTGACTATTTCCCTGGACCCTTTGTCCCCTCTCAGTCAGTATTACCTATACAGTCCAATTAAACCTAGCACTGGTTGTCCACTGGGATTCTTTTCATAGAAAAATGCAATTCTCTCCCAGAGTCTCAGCATTACCTAATGGCCTGCATACAATCAGTTTGATGGGCTCCAGCAGGTTCCTGGGGGACAAATTGATCACCATGGCAATAATCAGAGGCTCTCACCCTATAGAGGGGCGAGGTAAAAATCCACAGAGCCTCGGAAGAAGCACATCTGATTATCTCAGAAGAGCTGCCTCCTTGGAATAGGCTCCTGCCTCCGGCTAGGCTGCTCCTACCCGGCTCGTAGAGATTGTGCCAAAACGTGGAACCAGGCATATGGTTGGAAACTGAGTGGGGGGAGGGCGGGGGGGAGTGCCAACTCCGATGCCGCCCACCTGCCTCTGCTCTGGCGGCCTAGGTCAGCACTCTAAGGGCTGCTCAGCCCCGAATTGAAAGGGTACTGACGATATTTGCAGAAACACAACCGGATTGAAATCAACAAAACATTTCACTAGCAATACAGTAACAGAAAAAGCCTGGAAAGGCGATCTTATGAAAATGTTAAAGAGAGCCATCCGAGCCTGAACCCTGCTAAAGTGAATTGTTTAGATTTCAAAGTACTTTTGCAGAAACGGTAACTATTAACAGGTAAACTATCATTTAAATCATTTTCTGCTCTATCAATCCTAAGTAGAATGATGACTTTTGTTTGAGATACCATCTAAAATGAATTAAAATATACAGAGAGGAGAAAGGAAACATACAGAAAAAATATATACTTCTGTCCTACAACCTCTAATAGAGCTTAAATGCCCAGCAGGCCAAACACGACCACCAGGTTAGGGTGTGAAGTTAGCGTGTCCTCACTGAGCAAAGCTGGAATAGCATTATTCCAGGATAAAGTTCATGTATGCGGTCTCCATATCACCCATTGTTAGCACATGTGTAATTTTTGCTTACTCTAGGCATTTGGAGGCCTTCAAAAGTGTGCACTCACAACAATTACTTTTCTTTAGTGTTGAGAATAATCTAGGAACGTTCTCTATAATCAAAGGAGAGAGTTATTTTCTAAGCCCTCATCCAAAGTTTCCACCCTTGTAAGGTCAGAGGTTGACAGATAGCCCCATATGTCAGAAAGACTTGGGCTAACAGACCACTTCTCAGGGGGGCTCTGTGCAATCAGCTCTGAGCAGAGAGATGGTCCCTCACAGGACTCTAATGAGCTTGCTGGAAATCGCGCTGAACCTAAGCACAAACTCGTTTCACAATTAAAAGTTGGAATTGTCTGTTCTTACGTTTCTGTCCCTTTTTTTGGTACTGGATGTTAATAGGTCCCTCAAACTCTTTTTAACTAACCCCTCAACTAGACTGCAATTAAGAAATTCAATGATGCTATACCATAAAGGATAAATCACATTTTATGTCTGTGAAAACGAAACTCATCTCTTTCTTTTGCAGAAAAGCCACTGCATTGTGTAAAATTAACTTGTGTTAAAATAAACGTGGATCTGACATGATGTTTTACAGAAACTCTTTATTTTAAACTGCTGCCGTTTAAAATAAATAGCCTCTTCCTTGCAGGGATAGTGGTGGAGATTTGACCTATTTACTTGATCTCTCTGTCTCCCTCTCCTTAGTCACGGAAGAAATTGAGATTTGTGCGTCTAACTACAGGTTCACGGTGAGGATTACATACTTGGCACGTAAAGATACGGATGACCTAACCCTCCTCCCCTCCTGTTCGCTAACAATCTTTTGGTCAAGACTTTTGCACTAAATATCCTTAAGTATAACAAAATCCTGTGTGAGTTCTATTTGCCATTCTGTAAAAACAAAATGCAAAAGAAAAGAGTAGCTTCGAAGCCCTTGGGCCCCTGATTCGGTAAATCCTTAGGAAACTGATTGGATAGACCAAGCTAAAACACCCTCATCTATAAACCTCACGGATATATTTTTCTTTCAAATCGACTAAATGTCCATTCTCACCTCAAATCCTCTCATCCTTCCTTGTCTTCAAGTTGGGGGTAACACAGGGACACCCCCAAATAAGATGCCAACAAAACCAAAAGCAGCAGAGAGGGATCCATTGTTAGATTGAGGAAGAGGGTGTGACCATTGGAATGAGGCAGGCCTGGGTTCAAATCTCACTTCTACCCTTTTCAGCTGTGTGATTCCCAGCACAGTATTCGAACTTGCTGGGTCTTAGTTGCCACAGGTGGGCCACAGGCTCCATGCACTTATCTTAGTCAAAGACCCAGCTGGATTTGCAGTGAAGCTAATGAAGCTAATTTGGGGACCACTCCCTGATGAACACACAGGTCTCCTCCAAGCCCCATACCTAATACCGTATTTGTAGTTTTTACTTATTTTCTTAAACAAAGCTTCCTAACGTGGATAAACTTCAGACCTCACAAATCCTAGATGGACCCTTATATGAAGATTAAAAAGGATAATAAAAAGAAGTGATCTGGCCCACAGTCATTGTTCAATAAATAGCATTGTTGTCACCAGACTCACAGGCCATATGTCTGGATCTGTCTTTGAGTAAACAAAGTTACTCAAACTTGGAAAAGTTACCACATAATAGTATTGCTAAGTGCGACCCATCCAAAGATAAGCCGCGCCCTAGCCTCCTGAGACCCCTGAGCCTATCTCCAGCAACTGGTGTGAGTTAAGCATTAATTTGAAACAGGTGACCACATTCACGCGCATTAGGAGGTCAGGCCGCAGCAAACCAGCCGCAGGACGGTTTGTGAACTTAAACATGGAGGAAGAAAGGGAAAAGTCAATAGCAAATTATAGGACTTGCCAGGGCTGCATGGAGAAGCCTGGTTGTGGACACCACTGCACAGGGACCCTAAAAAACCAGAGCAGGTGTGAACGCCATGTCACATGGACTCAGTGTGACACTGCTCACCCACGTGCAGTCTGTGGTCCAAGCGCTCAGCACAGCCGAAGGCACCTCTGTAGAAACACAACTTCCCCGGCCCCATCCACCCTCTAAATTGGGACCTCTGGAGGCAGAGGGCAGGATTCTACTTTTTTTTTTCTGCAGTTTTTGGCTGGGGCTGGGTTTGAACCCACCACCTCTGGAATATGGGGCCAGTGCCCTACTCCTTTGAGCCACAGGCGCTGCCCCAGGATTCTACTTTTGTTGTTGTTGTTGTTGCAGTTTGGTCGGGGTCGGGTTTGAACCCGCCACCCTCAGTATATGGGGCCGGCACCCTACCCACTGAGCCACAGGTGCCGCCCAGGACTCTACTTTTTTTAACAAGCTCCCCACCCGGTGATTCTGAATGCCATTTCGTTTACGAACCTCTGCTTATAGATTGAGCCTGAAATAAAGAACTGATCAAATAGCTTTCAGGAGTCCACATGTTCCTGCATAGCTCAGAAGAGGTCCCATTTTTTAGGACAGTATAACCCTTCCCTTTCACAGTAAGGGGAGAGTATCTGGCTTATACATTTTGTTTCTCGATAGGTCTACCACTACAATTATAGATGAAGAGCCTGCCATTCAGACATACATCCTGATTAAGGCAAGATCAGGCGTTTCTTTGTATACAGGATAATTCGATGTTAGCTGAAATGGGTATCTACTGTGCAGAGATAATACTGGAGACAGTGGATTCACAGCCACAAACACCTGAAACAAAGTTTCAAGGGGGATGACAAAATACCCTCTCTGGGAATTTCCTATTCAATTCCATTGTAATAACTTGGTGGAGATCTGAGAGGCAGGCTTACCTTATCTAGAAAGATGGAGACCTAGAATGTACTTGTGCAGATGATACAAACTCTGGACAGAATGGGCTTGGCATCCGCAGCACAGTGGTTACGGCGCCAGCCACATGCACCGAGGCTGGCAGGTTCGAACCTGGCCCGGGCCAGCTGAATAACAATGACAACTGCAACAAGAAAAGAGCCAGATGTTGTGGCGGGCACCTGTAGTCCCATCTATTCGGGAGACTGAGGCAAGAGAATCGCTTAAGCCCAAGAGTTTGAGGTTGCTGTGAGCTGTGATGCCACAGCACTCTACCCAGGGCAACATAGACTCTGTCTCAAAAAATAAATAAATAAGTAAATAAGTAAAAAAAAATACTTAAAAAAATCTGGAGGGAATGAATGCCCAGGAACAAATAATAACCAAGCTCCAAGGTAATTTCAACAGGCCGGGATGAGAACCAAAAATAAAAGATCATGGAACAGACAGAAGCATGACTGAAAAGGGAAAAATATCCAATCATCAATATCAGGATGATTTTGGAAATAATGCCACTGCCACATTGTTGATTTTGTTTGTTTTCTGAGACAGTTTCTCTATGTTCCCGAGGCTGGTCTTGAACTCCTGGAGAAAGGAGCCCTCCTGCTTCAGCATTGCAAGTAGCTAGGAGTGGGGCCCACCACTGTACCTGGCTGATACAAATTTTGTTTTGGCCGTACTGATATTGCTACTCTTATGAATGCATTTTTTTTCACAGTTCTTGGAAGTGAGTAGTTTATTCTTCATTGGTCAAACTACTTAAAAAACAAAGGAAAAACAGATTCACTTCTGAGCCTGACATTTTAAAAACACACATCCTCAAATTACCTTGAAGCCAGAAGTGGACTGCCAGGATGGCAAGAAATCTGCCTACTCCTGTGTTCAGCTTGGGGAGGTGGGGAGAAACTTTGTCTTTCTTCACAACATGGATTTTCTGCAGACTTCATCTGTTGGTGTAAGATAACACCATGAGTATGTGGCAGTTTCAAGATGGCAATATAAAGTGAAATATAGGAAATGTTAACTATCTCCAGAAATGCAATGGGGAATCCCGAATGGAAGAGAGCTCCCCATCGTAAAGGTAACCAAGTGCAGACTAAATGAGGACACATCCAGAATTGCTACGAAGTGGATTCTCTCTACTCGGAGCATTTAGGGAGGGGAGTGGGTAACTCTGAGATGCTTTCGGCTCCACAGAAAGGTTTTTAATCATGGCCAGCTCAGGTTTCTGTCAGCAAAGCAGAGCAGGAGAGTAAACAGAAAGTAACTAGGACCAGAAAATAAAACTGAAAGGGAAATGCAGACATTCATTAAATAGGTGTGGAGAGCAGGTACTAAGCACCAGACGCTGTTCTGGACGAGGGGATATAAGTCCATGCCGATCCCCTCGCCCCCCACCTTCAGAGAGTTGACATTCTAGAAGGAGACCATTAGGAGAAGCACTTTGGTGATTTTTCTTTTGCTATAAGAATATAGAATGAGGTAAAAGAGAATGTGGGGAGTGAAAGGGAACTGTAATTGTGCCAAGA
Organism: Perodicticus potto; assembly: GCA_963574655.1. Lineage (NCBI taxonomy): Eukaryota > Metazoa > Chordata > Mammalia > Primates > Lorisidae > Perodicticus > Perodicticus potto. The sequence goes on from CAUYRH010025694.1 coordinate 33,375, forward strand.
AGGACTTAGAATGACTACGTTTCAGCCCAGATTAGTCCCAAGATTGCTTATCCTTGGAATCTACGGCTCATTCAGATTTCACTGCAAAGCTGTGGTGGTCGGTTCATTCAGACAGGGCAGCACCTTTCTGCTCCACCCCCTTTGTAAACACCCCCAAATGACCATCTAGCTTCATCAATATTGACCGCTTTCCAAGGATCACCAGTTACCAGCTGTTACATCTATCACCACAAACAAGTTCCCCTGACATATTGATTATTTCATTTTTCTTGTCTTTTAGCCACAACCTCCCTTCTAATTAATGCATCCATCGTCGGTTCCATCAGCATGTGCTCGCACTGTCTCCCTGAATTACACAGGCGGCCACCCGATTCTTGAGGCTGCTGCTCTGATCTCTGCCTAAAGGATTTTCTTGAACTTGGGCTCTGTTTGCCTTGCTTTACGAGAGACGCAAAGGTCTTGCCACTGTCGAAGTTCCAGTAGTGCCTCAGTTTGGTGTGTGTGTGTGTGTGTGTTTAAGTAGGTTTTCTCTTCATCATCCCTAAGCATCTTTGGCAGTGGAATGGCTTCAGCTCTCAGAGTCTGAAATAATCAGATGAAACCCTCTCCTTTCTCTCTGCCTGTATGCCTAGTTTCTGCTAACTTCTGCTCACCCCCAGGAAGAGAGCTGCCAGGCTTTGGAGGTCAACATAAGGGTGTCTGAGTTAATAACCTCAGCAAGTCACCGGGCATTGATCTTCGGTTTCCTAGGGCACTCACATTTCTCTCTCTGGAATTAGAAGCTCTGCTGTCTACCAGGGGACCTCTTCCCAGATCCTCTTTGATTTGAACTAGCTGAAGAAGGTTCCTCATCAGGCTATTACGGAAGAATAATGACCCACATAGCTCACGTGGTCTTCTTCTTGGAGAAGGTTGCCACATCCTTGCCAACCAGTCAAACCAATCTCTTAGTCACAGAGGACTCACATCACTTTGCTCATGTCCTTGAAGACGAAAAATGGCTGCTATGATTCCTTCCTTCGTAAAGGCTTCTATGCAGTAAGTGACTGGGAATAAATGGTACAATCACTTCATGTGTCTGTTCAAAAGCCTGTCATTCCTGGCCAATCTGTCACTTTTGCAGAGGGTCTCAAGACTGTGGGAAGTGGGAAAGGCGGCGTTATGGCGCCGAGTAATATAATTCTAAATACCAGCCAGCCCGTAAAATGGGGAATAAGTGATAAATAATTTATGTTTATCAGAATGATGGAATCTTATTACAAGTTCAGCAAAACGATATCCTCCCTCACAGAACAGACTTGGATGGGGAAAGGGATCAGAATTTCAATAGTTTGCCAGGATTGAATTTCTGTTCAAGAACCTAGTGTGGAACTGGTAGGCTTTTGTTGAGCAGCCCCTAGGAAAAAATGGTGTTAGTCTTACAACAAAAGGGTCATTAAGTGAAAAAAAAAATCTATTACAACAGATTTGTAAAAATCTAAATAATTTGGATAATTCGGAAAACATGTTAAAATGTGACAAAAGGCTAAAAGGCAATAACAGGGTTAAAATGCCATCAATATTTCTACTCTTTTCTCCCTTCCAATTCTTCTAGTATAAAGCAAGGCAATCCATTTCTTTATTTTTAATCCACATTTAAAATTTGTTCATTTTATTCACTTTCTTAAATACCTACAGTATGTAAGATTTTGCATCAGAAATGTTAGAAACTGCAAAAATGATGAACAAATAAAATTCCCACCTCCAAGTAACTTCCATTCAAATACAGCACTCTGGACTAACCAGTTGGAAACAGAACTCTAACTTTATAAAGGAAAAGTGAGCATTTGAGCTCTAAAACCCTAACAAACTATCTTTTTTCTTTATTTTTCTATTTCGATGGTGTCTAATTAGAACTGATCCCACTTGAAAACTTTTTTTTTTCCTGGAAACATATTCCTGGTTTGAAATGCAAAAAAGTTCAAATACACTTTCATTTCTTAATTAGCATTGTCAGAGCAAAGTCGTTTCTCAAATGAGCAATTAGTCTTCGTTTTACGTTTTTTTCGTGGCAAGAACAGGAACAACCAATGGTTGGCAGCATACTTCTCTGAAAACAAACTTATCTCTATCCACATGACTAAAATTCATATTTCCTTTCTTTAGTGGGGTATGTCTCCTACATGAGCCCAGGGGTTATAGTATTTTTTACATAGCTATTTTTAGCAAATCACTGATAGTGTGCTCAATTAAAAAAATCAATGCTTTCAGAGGCTTGGGCATGGTGTCATGCCTTTAATCCTAGCACTCTGGGAGGCTGAAGCAGGTGGATTGCTTGAGCTCAGGACTTCGAAACCAGTTTGAGCAAAGAGTGAGACCAGGTCTCTACAAACAGCTAGGCGTTTGGTGGTAGCATGTATTCCCAGCTACTGGGGAGGCTGAGGCAGGAGGATTGCATGAGCCCAGGAGTTTAAGGTTGCTGTGAGCTATGATGCCACCACAGCACTCTACCGAGGGTGACAAAGTGAAACTTTGTCTCCAGAAACTAGGCATACAGGCACAGAGAAAGGAGAGGGTTTCATCTGATTATTTTTGGCCAGGGCTGGTTTTGAACCCACCACCTCCAGTGTATGGGGCTGGCGTCCTACTCCTTTGAGCCACAGGTGCTGCCCGATGCTTTTTTTGCCTTTTCTGTTTAAGGAAAAGTAATGTGCTTTGAGAAACAGTAGTAGTTCACCTCTGTAAGCCAGCAGTCCCCAGCCTTCTTGGCACCAGGGACTAATTTCATGGAAGACAATTTTTCCACGCATGGAGGGCAGGATGGAAGGGACATCAGATTCTCTTAAGAAGCTTGTGACCTAGTTCTCTTGCATACGCCATTTACAGTAGGGTTCCTGCTCCTGTAAGAATCTAATGCCACTGATTGACAGGAGGCGGGGCTCAGGCGGTGACGTGAGTGTTGGGAGCGGCTGTAAACACAGATGAAGTTTCGCCGGCTCACCTCGCTGCACTCACCTTCCACTGTGTGGCTGGTTCCTACCAGGCCATGCACGGGTTGCACTTATCCTGACATGTGGCCATATTTTTATATAGTGGTAGGTACCCGAAGTTTCTTTTCTTGTCCAAAAGAGTTCATTAAATAAATTAACATTAAAGTTATAAATTTACTCTTTTTAATATGTATTTCATTGTCATTCCTCATCATGAACACACACACACACTTTCTGCAACATTTCTGCATCCCTTCTGCAAGTTCCTCTTGAGAGACACAGCAAAGAGCAGTGGCTCTCAGGGACAATCAACAGAGCTGCTAGCTTGGTCCCTTTTCTTCTAGCTGTTACACTGGGGATTTGGGGCAGAAGAAGGATGTACTGCTTGCCCACCACAATGACTTTCAAATTTATCCCCTTCTCCTCCACACACACACTACCATTGTTTTCTCCCCAAATCCCTGCTTGAACAAACCAGGATATTAAATTATCAAGTGAAGGCTGGGCGTGGTAACGCACACCTGTAATCCCAGCATTTTAAGAGGCTGAGGTGGGAGAATCATTTGAGGAACAGGAGTTTCAGACTAGCCTGGGCAACAAAGTGAGACCCCCATCTCTACATACTTTTTTTTTGAGACAGAGCCTCAAGCTGTCACCCTGGATAGAGTGCCATGGCATCACAGCTCACAGCAACCTCCAATTCCTGGGCTCAAGCGAGTCTCCTGCCTCCACCTCCCAAGTAGCTGGGACTACAGGCGCCTGCCACAGCGCCTGGCCATTTTTTGGTTGCAGCTGTCATTGTTGTTTGGTGGGCCCGGGCTGGATTCGAACCCACCAGCTCAGGTATATGTGTCTGGCGCCTTAGCCCGTTGAGGCACAGGCGCCGAGCCTCTACATACTTTTTTTATTTTTTAATTAGCTAGTGTAGGCCAAGTGAAATGACTCATGCCTTTAATCCTAGCACTCTGGGAGGCCAACTTAGGTGGATCGATTGAGCTCAGGAGTTCAAGACCAGCCTGAGCAAGAGCAAGACCCTGTCTTTACTGAAAATAGAAAAATTAGCTGGGCCTGGTGGTAGGCACCTGTAGTCTTAGCCACTTGGGAGACTGAGGCAGAGGGATCACTTAAGTCCAAGAGTTTGAGGTTGCTGTGAGCTATGATGACGCCATGGCATTCTAACCTGGGCAAACAGAGTGAGACTCTGTCTCATAAAGATAAAAAAAAAATAGCTGATGTGGTGGAACATACCTGTAATCCCAGCTACTTGGGAGGCTAAGCCAGGAGGATCAGGTAACCCTGGAGTTGGAGGCAACTGTGAGCTGCTATCAAACCACTGTACTCCAGTCTGGGTGACAGAAAGATAGTGAGACCCTGTCTCTAAAATAATAAATAAATAAGTAAATAAGTTAGGAAGTGAATTATCGAATTTCTCAAAATTGCCCAAACACCTGTTTCATGCCTCTGATTCGGTCCTCACCTTGCTCCCTCTGCCTAGAACGGCCTTTTCTCCCTAAACCTTCTCTGCCTCCAGAACACAACCTGATCTTTCAATACCAGGTCAGGAACCACCTGCTGGTCCTTTCTACCTCCTACTCCACTCAGCAGAATTAACCCTCCTTCTCCTCACCCCATCATACGCAGTATTAAGAAATTACCAACAGTGTAGTGACGTAAGTCAACACACACTTATTGTCTTACAATTCTAGAGGTCAGAAATTCTAAAACCAGGGTGTCAGTGTGGTGTTCCTTCTGGAAGCTGTTGAGGAGAATTTGTTTGTTTTTTCTTCTTTGTAGAAGCTGCCTGCATTTCCTGGCTGGGGTCCCCTTCCTCAAATCAGTCTGATCTCTGTTCCCAATTACACCTCCCTCTCTGTGGCTGACTCTCCTGCTTCTTCCTCTGCCTTATGAAGACCTCTCTGATGGCACTGGGCCCACCCAGATGATCTGGGATTATCACCCCATCTCAAGATCCTTAACCCAATCACATCTCTACAAGTCCTTTTTGCCAGGTAAAGCCACAATTTATAGGTTCTGAGGGATTAGGCCATCTCTGAGGGGCATTATTCTGTCTACCCCCTGCAAGCCCCACTCTTTTGTTTCAAGTGTCCTTGTCAGCTGCATAAAAGTCACTTTTGTTTGCAGAAGTCACCTTGACAAGCTGTTCATTGTTCCCCAAAAGGGAGGCATTTGAGGTCTTCAAGTTCTGTCTTCGAGTTCTTTCTCCAGTGCCTAGAAGGTTGCTTATAACCTAGCAGTAACATCAACGAATTGAATTGAATGTTTGTGGGAAAGAAACTCAAGAAGAAAAAGAGCAAAGATGATTTGACTGTAAAGCTAATTATTTGACAAGAAAATACAATTGACAGACTTTGCCCTCTGTGTGGATACCAAAACAAATGGTTGGAAAAATGCAATCAAATTAATTATTTTGGCATAATGTTTCCTAGATAATCCCAAAACAACAAAACCCAATTGGTTCAGATCAGGGGTCAGCATACTACAGCCTGTAGCTGCCTGTTTTTGTAAGTAAAGTTTTATTGAAACACAGCTGGATCCATTTGCTTACATGTTGGCTGTGGCTGCCCTGCGCTACCGTGACAGAGATGGACAGGTATAGTGGAGACTGTATACCCTACAAGCCTGAAATATTTACCATTTGGCCCTCTACCAAATAAATAAATAAATAAAAAGTTTGTTGCGCCACTGATCCAGATAATTAGAAAGATTAAATCAGAAGTTTGTTCACTGCAGGTTAGATTAACCATTCTGAAAGTAGAATTCACATACTGAACTATCATCCATCTATTTAGCTAAACTTCCTCTTACCTATTAGATTAGCAGGTCAATATTCTAATCCATTGTCATGAAATTATAAAGTTGGTCGGTTCATTTATTTTGAATATCTTGGTAGATGGGATGAGATAGTGGCATACACAATTTTTCCCTAATTCTTAACACCTACCAATTTCTTATGCAATGATCAAACATCAACTTGTCCCAACTCCTTCATTATGAATGTGGCCTCATGCCAGGACTCATCAGTGGCACCTGTAGAAAATCATTGACGCAGTCAAGGTACATCATTTTTGCTTTCTGCTTTCCTCTTCTGCGTTTACACAGAGACATCAGGAAGAAAACGCTCAATTCTCTTTCATAGAAATGAACTTATTTGTAAGAGGAAACAAAATGAGGATGAGAAGAAAAATCAAGAAGCAGGATTTTTCGCTCGGTGCCCACAGCACAGTGGTTACGGCGCCAGCCACATGCACCAATGTTGGCAGGTTCGAACCCGGCCCAGGACAGCTAAACAACAATGACAATTGCAACAAAAAATAGCTGGGCACTGTGGTGGGCACCTGTAGTCCCAGCTATCTAGGAGGCTGAGGCAAGAGAATCACTTAAGCCCAAGAGTCTGAGGTTGCTGTGAGCTGTGATGCCACGGGCACTCTAACAAGGGTGACAAAGTGAGACTCTGTTTCAAAGAAACACCAGGATTTTGATTTTAAAATGCTATTTTCTAATCAAGATGGCTTTTTAATTTTGTTTTAAGAGCTACTCTGTGTATTATTGGCATGATTTTAGAACTTTTAGGATGTCTGGACTGAAAGTATTTATTGATCAAATCATTCTTTGTACCTCACTTTAAATATCATCCCTTTAATTTATAAAATGTAAGATTAACCATCTGAAACCTCTACTATAAGACTCCTAACACTTAACCTAGTTTCTAATTCTCAGGAATTGAAATTAAGAGTCTCAGATTATTAATTTCATTTTTGCCACTTAACTTGCCTTGGGAACAAGTCATACAAATTTCCACGGCCTCAAAATCCCCATATGTAAAATGACTGTAACAATATCTTCCCCACCTAAGTCATAGCACTGCTGTTATGATAAAATGAGGTAATGTTTGTGAATCTGTGAAGGCACTATCCAAGTGAAAAATATCATTATTATCTGATTATAGCCTCAATGTTTTCCCAAGTTGTCTATGTTACTAAAAAATGTCACGGCCATAAACATCTAGAATCATGTTTCATAGTTGACTGTGAAATTCTCCTTGTGAATTTCATAGTTTAGATTTTATTTTGATGTAATAAACAAGCATAATTAACTTTTATTGTGTGCATTATTTGTGAGGAGGTTTTAGCGCCTTAAGTACAGCCATATATTTCAGCATTACGCAAGGATTACCAAACGGAGAAGTGCTATCTTTAAAAATGGTATGATTTCATTTGGAGATTTGAGTTTAGTTTTATTGCTGAGATTAATAAAATGTTGCTGTTTAAAATGAAACTGTTTTCTTTCCAGCACTTCATATTTTCGCTTGGTTAAAGAAACAGCAGTAACATGATTAGATGTCAGTAATTAAATATCACTGCAGAACAGTATCTTAATAGGATATATTTAGAACACAGCCATACCCAAAACATTCAATTACATAGATACAGCTTTAATATTTAACAGCTTGCTTCTTAACTACCAACCTTCTGGTGAGCTGATGTTGACTATGTATAAAGGAAAGCAAGCCGCTTAGTGTCAAATTAAGAAAAGTGGAATATATTATAATGGTGCTTTTTATGTTTTGCTATTCTCATATTCAGCCCAGTATAATGTTTTTATTTAATACATTTAACTAACAATTCATCTCCCTTATTTTTAGCAATAGGAGGTTTTAATTTTCTCTAAACAAAATGAAAGCTTATCCAGAGACAAAAGAAGAAAAAAATCATTTCACTCCAGCTCCACAAGAAAACAAAAAGTTGTAAGTAGCAATAGACATTAATTTACCCAAGGCCCAACAAAAATCCCTAAAAGTAAAATGTCAAAACCACTGGAAAGCCATTTTGGGAAGTGGAAAAGAAAGCCAACTTAGGCATCTCTTCCTGACAGATGGAAATAGCCAGAAAGTCAGACTCCAACTGGGAGTTTGCATTCCCATTTTACCCAGTTTTAAGTATGAGTTTGTAAATAAATTGAATTATCCCTGTTTTATTTATGATGCACCTTGGTTCTTATTGTATGTATGTATGTATGTATGTATGTATGTATGTATGTACATATTATTTATTTAGAGACAGAATCTCACTCTGTTGCCCTGGGTAGAGTGCCTTGGCATCATAGCTCACAGCAATCTCAAACACTTGGGCTTAAGAGATCCTCTTGCCTCTGCCTCCTGAGTAGCTGGGATTACAGGTGCTCGCCATAATGCCGGCTTCTATTTTTAGTAGAGATGGCTGGAGAGATCATTCTTTAGTAGAGATCGCTCTAGCTTAGGCTGGTCTCGAACTGCTGAGCTCAAGGGATCCTCCTGCCTCAGCCTCCCAGAGTGCTAAGATTACACGTGTGAGCCACCACACACAACCCCTGCACTTTGTTTTTTAAAAGAATTTAACCTTTTTTCAAAATTTGATTTTGATTCTATTTTCATGATTGTTTACTATAATCTTGGATTTCAGACTAAGGAAGTCAGGACCTAGTGGGTATTTTCCCCCTTTTTTTTCCTTAAGAAAATAAAGGACTGTTCATTCACTACCAGTTGGGAAGATGATCTTCAACAATCCAGGAGGGTAGAGGTAGGACTCAGACTATTTCTGCCACCATAATGACTAGAACTGTTTGCAGATCAAGGTGTGCATCAAATTCCAATTCATTTCTCTGGTGGTGGAAGGGTAAGTCAGTCCATCAGAGACAGCAGCTGTAACTAGATGGGAAGTTAAACATAAGGGTTATCCAAATCGCAGCCCCGTGCCTGTGATTTGAGACATAACAATAGCTAATAGCAGTACCTGTACCCTGGGAATGTCAGAATGCTTATGCCTCGTACCCAACTAGCTCTCAGTAAATACAGAAGAACAAAGGTGAAATAGTGGAGAGAGGGCACCTGTTTGGATTAGAGCAAGTCTTTTCAGTCGTACTATAGAAGAGAAAAATTCGACAATTACTTGGCCCCAGCTTGTGGCTCCCTCATGTCAGTTACAGTTTGTGGGGTTACCGAGAAAGGAGACGTTTGCCAGTTAAGTACAGTGTACTTTGTCCTGACCTTTGATCCCTAAAGCATGGTTCATGGTGGCTGGCCTTTAGGTCTTATTTACAGTGACAATAACCACGGATCCAAATCTCGAGCAGACCACTCGCTGTAGGGTGTTTAAGTCTCATTTTCCGGTTATTCACGAGTGCTTGATAAAAATGTGTTCAATAGTTCCAATTCCTGAGAGTCTTGTCGCTTCTCCACACCATTATCTGTGGAGCCTTAGGTACCCCACAGGGAGGTGGGTGGGGGGCTATCAGAGGGGCAGCCTGGCTCACTTACAGCAAGTGATGACACGGAGACCCCAAGTGACCACTTTGTGGAGGCAGCAGTCTGTCAAAGGACAAAGGACAAAGCGGGGAATTGGTCCTTCCTCTCTATCCTCTATCCGAGATCATAATCAATATTCTTTAGCACTGAATGGCCTATCAGTAGCTGAAATAGAAAAAATATATATATATATATATTTTGATTCATCTTTCAATAACCTCCAGAGCAGGAGATTTTGATAAAGAAGAGCAGTAAATAGTCTCTGCAGCATTAAAATGAAAGGAGACAAACCCCGTTCTCATTCAGTCTGCTAGGAGCAGGGGACCTAAAGCCTGCGGTCGGAGCAATATTTCTATGAAATCCTCCCTGATCATTTCCACCAGGGTCTGCCCTGCTTAAAAGCCACACTGTTTAACAAGAAAGAAGAGTGGGTTTTGCAGTGAATGATGTGAACATGGAAAGGGAAAAGCTTAGGAGTATAAGGCAGAGAGATAGTGAGTGTTAAGATGCTTTTTCATATTCGACATACAATAGAAGAAACCTTATCTTCAGGTGGAAAAGAAAGGCCGATGAATATACGAGCTGCTAATACTCTGCTAGATCTTAGATTCTGGCTTGGGGAGAATAAGGAATGATTTCATTGTGGTGTTTTGAAAAGAAACCTACAGTGAATAAAGAGGAAGTGTCTTCACTTAAAGATTGGACACGGTGAGCCGCATTCTGAGAAGCCGCCTCCTGTCAGAAGGCAACACAGCAGCCCAGATTTTTATAAGATTCGACACAAACAAAAGGGGAGGTCATGGAGAAAACACTTCTTCCTTTTTTTTCCTTTCAAACCTCCGGTTGAAAAACAATGCAAAGGGTGAGAATGTTGCCCCCATCACAAAGGAAGCACAGAGCCTTATTTTTCCATTAGTAGTTACTTTCAAAGTCATTAGGATCAAATAGAGAGAGAGAGAGAGAGAGAGAGAGAGAGAGAGAGAGAGGAGAGAGATTACCAAAGACTTTGCCTCTCTAGCATAACAGTGAAACTCTTTGGGAATGAACAGGCTGAAAATTGCTCTGGTCATTTTGAAGTCATTTAAATCCTACTCATTGAAAATAATGAAGTGAAAACAGTCGGCCCCACCGAGAAAAATAGGCACAGTGAAGGGGAGATATTCTCCCACTCTGATTTTGTTGGCTCACCCTAACCCAAGGGTTCTCTATCTAGGCAACACCAACATTTGGGGCTGGATAATCAACTCTCTGTCGTGCGAGGCTGTCCTGTGCACTGTGGCACAGCAGCAGCATCCCTGCATTCTAACACTAGATACTAGCAGCAGCCCAACTCACATCATGACAACCAAAAGTGTCTCAAGAATTGCCAAATGTTCCCAGGGCAGGCAGAAGGGTGCAGAGCCACCCCCCAGTTGAGAGCCGCTGCCTTAGTGCCTGCCCTGCTTCTCATGGCTCTGCTGTCCGTCTATTCCATACCCTATAAAACACAGCTGCCATCACCGCCAACTGCTCAAACGTCCCAGGACTCACCTCCAAATGGGCTAACTCACCCTCCCCTTAGCTGACTGCCCTGAGCACTACTTCCCTCCCGTGAAGACACTCCTTGCACAGACAACTTTGTCTTCTCAGGCGTTTGGCTCACAGATCTGCAATTATAGGCTGATCGTGTGGTGTCACCCTCCTTCCAAATTCACAGGTTGAAATCTAACCCCAAGGCAATATGTGGGGCTGGAAATCTAATCCCCAAGCCAATGTTATTGGGATATTGGGTCTTGGTGATGGGGCCATGAGAGTGAAACCTTCATGAATGGGATTAGCGCTTTTGTCAAGAAATTCCAGAGAGGGCCAGCGCCGTGGCTCACTCCTGTGTGCTAGCACTCTGGGAGGCTGAGGCAGGATTGCCTGAACTCAGGATTTTTAGACCAGCCTGAGCAAGAGTGAGATCTTGTTTCTACTAAAAAGAGAGAAATTAGCCAGGAATGGCGGCAGATACCTGTAGCTCCAGGTACTCAAGAGGCCAAGGCCAAGGATTGCCTGAACGCATGACTTTTAGACCATCCTGAGCAAGAGTGAGATCTTGACCCTACAAAAATAGAAAAATGAGCCAGGCGTGGTGGTGAGTGCCTATAGACCGCTGCAGCTACTTGGGACACTGAGGCAAGAGGATCACCTGACCCCAAGAGTGTGATGTTGCTGTGAGCTATGATGACGCCATCTCACTCTAGCCTGGGCAGCAGAGACTCTGTTTCAAAAAAAAAAAAAAAAAGAGAGAGAGAGAATGAAAAGAAAAAAAGAAACCCCTGAGAGCTCCCTCACCCCTCCTGCCATATGAGAACATGACAAGGATGTGCTGCGTCCTTGATCTTGGACTTGTCAGCCTCTAAAACTGTGAGAAATAAATTTCTGCTGCTTATTAGCCACTCTGCCAATGGTAGTTTGTTACAGTACCCCAAACAGACCAAGACATCCACCAGACTAGAAGGTGTGGCCTACCAAGGGAAAAAGAATTATTGCAAAGTCAGCTAAGTTTAAATCCTGCCTCTGCTGCTTAGCAGCAATGAGATAGTTTTTTTCCAAATCATCTTCCCTCCTGAGTCTTGGCTTCTTATAAGAAAACATGAGAATAATTATAATTACCCTACAGAAATGTTGCTGATTAAATGATACTGTCAGTAAAGGCCCTACCAACATCTGGAGGTACTTTGTTCATGAGAAACTGGAAATATATTGCTTGCAATTTGAAGGTAACAAGCGGAGGCCAGTTGGAGCTAAAATAGTATTTGATAAACTAGGATAAGAATCAACCTTGACAGTAAGTGCTGAGAAGAGGAGTGGTCAGGACAGGCAGGCAGGGGCAGAGGTGGGCACAGATCACCTGGGCATTTGCAAGTAGCTTAAGGATTAATATTATCAGGGCCAGGAAATACCAAACTAAGGATGTGTAGAGATGGAAACAAAAATACGTGTGCCTGAAATAAACACAATGAATCACATGGTAGATTGGTAATCAATCCTTTTTGGCCCCATTGTGTTCCACTGGCTGACAATTTTCACGTCATTGATTTTCTTGCTCATTTAGGAGTGGTCTCCTGTTCATAAAAGAACTCCCCAACGCTTGCAGGTTAGTTTGTATCTGCTCGGTGTTTCTCTGATCTGGTGCATTTCATAAGAATCAAAAGGTTATGAATGAATGAAATATGACATTTCTATAGCACATATTTTTGTAGCACAAGAAAAAAAAGAATGCCTGAAAACATCTTCACCACCTAGGAAGTCACTCTAGTCTATATTTTTAAAGGGAAAGTTAAGTGTTAAAAACCCAACTACTTATTTTTAAAAATTAGATTTCAAAGAAAAGAAGAAACCAAAATATACTGCCTTGTTCAATCCATTTGTAAAATGGATTTCTTTATGTCTAGAATAGCATGCTAATGATAATTAGGGAATGTTTGAAGATAAATGCAGTCTTCAATACAATCTTCCCCTTAAATCCAATATTAGTATAAAACTTCATTGTTGCTTAATTAGGGTCTGAGATGGTAGGTCAATATATTCTTTTACTGTAACGACAGTCAAGACAAAAATTATTGTACGGCTTCCAAATGAGAAAGCAGTAGCCGGCAACTGTGTTTTTCTATCCGATGCATTCCTAATAGCTCCGTACAATCACAAGCAGACGACCCACCTCGGTGAGGAATGTTGGGAAAATTAAAACAGACAGGCATCTCTTTAAGGCACTTGGTACAATTTAGTTGGACTTAATAGGGTCTTTCTTGGAGAGCCTGCGTAGAAGTCTAAGCAGTTTCATCCAAATTTTCAGATCTTCGTGTTCAAACTGTCAGGTGCTTTGATCATGTTGAACATGAAGTCCTTCAATTTGCCTTATGTATAATATTCAGTTCCTATAGAATATTATCTCATCCACCTACTCACTTAAATTTTTCTCTGCTTCTGTTTCATTTTCAACAAATCGGCATCTGGGAATATTCCACCAAAGTGTGTATTTCCTCCAGCTGGGCCCATCCCTTCGACTCTGTCTTTTCCTTTATTATACTTCTCCTTCTGTATCTATTTTTAGGTATCATTATTGCATAAAGACAAGGTCCAATGGAGAGAAAGAACACCCAAACACCACGTAGTTAAGAGGAAAAAGGCTTTTATTCAGCTGGCAGAGATTATGGCATAATAGAATTCAAAATGACCACCTCCCCAACTGGCTTGGTCTTTCCCTTTTTATCTCCAGTCAAAAAGTTCCCCTGACCATGAGTACCTTTCTCATTGGTCAGTTTGAATCAAGCAGGAGACGCTGTTCCAGCTCCCACAGAACTACAGGATTTCACAGAAGTGGAAATTTCCAGGTTCAAATTCCTAAGACCTGAGCCACCATGGAGAGGACCCCACAGGAGTATCCTTGTGGTCTCCTTGAGAAGACCTCTGTTCCCCAGACCTCACCCTTCCCGGGTATCCTCTCTCATCATGAGTGTTATGGCTGTTAGATTCAACTTCATCACTCTGATTTTGAACAACATTACAAGGAGATCTTGCCTCTAGAAAAATTACAAAAGTGGATAACTTACTTTCCATGGTAATATGCAAAACAGAAATCCTACGAATCTCATTATCAGATTCTACCTCAGTTTTAAATATTTAGATCAATGATGAATTTCACTTTTATTGCATTATCTATTCCATTTCTGAAAACAGGTTAGGGTATACAGCCCAACTGTGAAACTTCCCATAGCAACAGAATATTAAGTATATGGGCCAGGCATGGGCATGGTGGCTCACACCTGTAATCCTAGGACTCTAGGAGGCTGAGGCAGGAGGATCACTTGAGCTTAGGAGATCAAGGCCAGCCTGAGCAAGAGTGAGACCCCATCTCTACTAAAAATGAAAAAATAACTGAACATTGTGGTGGGGACACCTGTAGTCCCAGCTACTCAGGAAGCTGAGGCAAGAGGATCTCAAGCCCAAGAATTTGGGGTTGCTGTGAGATATGAGTGACAGAGTGAGACTCTATCTCGAAAGAATAAAACAAATAAAAGAAGGAGGAAGAGGAGGAGGAAGGATATGGCTTTATTTTGCATTTTCTAGGATAAACAGTTATGAACTACTTTGATTCTTGCTTTTAAAATGCATTCCTCAGCCTCATGCCTGAATTCCTAGCACTCTGGGAGGCCTCGCCTGGTGGGTTGCTTGAGCCCAAGAGTTTGAGGTTGCACACACACACCCCCACAAACTGTGTATTTACACGTAGAAATGGAGAATCTGTTCAGCGATATATTTATTCAAAGATACGATACGTATCTGAAGCTGTTAAATGCATCATTTCCTCACTCCTCATCTCAATTAACCTCACTCCTCATCTCAATTAATATTTATTCAAAGATACGATACGTATTCAAAGATACGATACGTATCTGAAGCTGTTAAATGCATCATTTCCTCACTCCTCATCTCAATTAACCTTGGCTAAGTGACCAGGAATTCCCGCTGAAGCGTTCATTCCTAAACACGGAGTGGTAGAAAAATTCAATACAATAAGGAAAGAATTGCTGAGGCAAAGCTTCCTACCTAAGTTCTGGGTTTGTTTCCTGTGTACCATTTCATCAATTCTGGAAATAAAAGGGATGGTTATTTTTTTAACTGTCTGTGTTTTTGTAACTGTCTCCTTCAAAGAAAATGTGAAATTTAGTCGAAAATAAAGGAGTAAAAGTTCATAAATAGCTTAATGTCAAAGTAATAGATTTAATAGTACTATGCTCTGGCATCAGTGAAGAAATGAGGTTTCTTCTGGAAATCTCTTCCCCACTCCTAGGGCTTTTGCTTTATATTGGATTCTGGTCAAGCTACAGAATATTTATGTATATTACATTCTATAACATTTAAGAAATATAATGAAGAGTGTCATCATTTATACACAATTCTTTATTCGTAAGTTCACATTTCCTGTTGTATGCATGAAATAGCAATAACGTATCTTTTTCCTTCTGAATGTACAGAAGGCCTAGTTTAAAAACCTGTGTGGGTAGGGTGCCGGCCATATACACTGAGGCTGGTGGGTTTGAACCCAGCCCGGCCAGCTAAAGCAACAATGACAACTGCAAAAACAACAACAACAAAAAAAAAATAGCCCGGTGTTGTGACGGGCACCTCTAGTCTCAGCTACTTGGGAAGCTGAGGCAAGAGAATCACGTAAGCCCGAGAGTTTGAGGTTGCTGTGAGCTGTGACGCCACAGCACTCTACCCAGGGTAACAACTTGAGACTCTATCTCTGAATGAATGAATGAATAAATAAATAAATAAATAAATAAATAAATAAATAAATAAATGGCTTGTCAAAGATCAAATAATGGTTAAATAGCTGGGTTCATCTCTTGGTTCTCTATTCTGTTCCATACATCTACTTCTCTGTTTTTGTGCCAGTACCATGCTGTTTTGATCACTATCAATTTATAGTATAGTTTGAGGTCTGGTAGCGTAATTCCTCCTGCTTTATTTTTATTTCTAAGTAATGTCTTGGCTATTCGAGGTTTTTTCTGATTCCATATAAAATTAAGTATTTTTTTGAAATCTTTTAAGTATGACAGTAGAACTTTAATCAGGATTGCATTAAAATTGTATATTGCTTTGAGTAATAAGGGCATTTTAACAATGTTGATTCTTCCCAGCCTGTTAACATCTTCAGCTATTTCTTTTCATAGAGTTTCATAGTTCTCTTTATAGAGATCTTTCATGTCCTCTGTTAGGTAAACTCCCAAATATTTCATCTTCTTTGGCACTACTGTGAATGGAATAGAGTCCTTGACTGTTTTTTCAGCTTGACTATTGTTAGTATATACAAAGCTACAAACTTATGAGTGTTGATTTTGTAACCTGAGATGCTGCTGTATTCCTTGATCACTTCTAAGAGTTTTGTAGTAGAATCCCTGGTGTTTTCCTGATATACAATCATATCATCTGCAAAGAGTGAAAGTTTGATCTCTTCTGATCCTATATGGATACCCTTGATCACCTTTTATTCCCTAATTGCAATGGCTAAGACTTCCATTACAATGTTAAAAAGCAATGTTTCTCAGTTTAACTCCATTCAATACAATATTGGCTGTGAGTTTGCTGTAGATGGCCTCTATCAGTTTAAGAAATATCCTTTCTATACCAATTTTCTTAAGTGTTCTGATCACGAAAGGATGCTGGATATTATCAAAAGCTTTTTCTGTATCAATTGAGAAAATCATATGGTCTTTGTTTTTTAATTTGTTTATGTGATGAATTATATTTATAGATTTACATATATTGAACCAGCCTTTGAGACCCTGGGATAAAAAAGCAATTAAAAACATTCAGTGGGGAAAAGATTCCCTATTTAACAAATGGTGCTGGGTGAACTGGCTGGCGACCTGTACAAGACTGAAACTGGACCCACACCTCTCACCATTAACTAAGACTCTCACTGGATTAAAGATTTAAACTTAAGACATGAAATTATAAAAATACTAGAAGAAAATGCAGGTAAAACTCTTGAAGAAATCGGCCCGGGTGAATATTTTATGAGAAGGCCCCCTCAGGCAATTGAAGCAACATCAAAAGTACACTACTGGGACCTGATCGAACTAAAAAGCTTCTGCACAGCCAAGAATGCAGTAAGTAAAGCAAGCAGACAGCCCTCAGAATGGGAAAAGATATTTGCAGAAGATATTTCTGACAAATGTTTAATAACCAGAATCCACAGAGAATTCAAATGTATTAGCAAGAGAAGAACAAGTGATCCCATCTCAGGGTGGGCAAAGGACCTGAAGAGAAACTTCTCTGAAGAAGACAGGCACACGGCCTACAGACACATGAAAAAATGCTCACCATCCTTAATCATCAGAGAAATGCAAACCAAAACTACTTTGAGATATCATCTAACTCCAGTAAGATTAGCCCACATCACAAAATCCCAAAACCAGAGATGTTGGCGTGGACGTAGAGAAATGGGAACACTTCTACACTGCTGGTGGGAATGCAAACTAACAAGTTCCTTTTGGAAAGATGTTTGGAGAACACTTAGAGATCTAAAAATAGACCTGCCATCCTACAATTCCTCTACTAGGTATATATCCAGAACACCAAAAATCACATTTTAACAAAGATATATACACCAGAATGTTTATTGCAGCCCAATTCATAATTGCTAAGTCATGGAAGAAGCCTAAATGCCCATTGACCCACGAATGGATCAATAAATTGTGGTACATGTACACCATGGAATATTATGCAACCTTAAAGAAAGATGGAGACTTTACCTCTTTCATGTTTACTTGGATGGAGCTGGAATACATTCTTCTTAGCAAAGTATCTCAAGAATGGAAGAAAAAGTATCCAATGTACTCAGTCTTACTATGAAACCAATTTATAGCTTTCTTATGAAAGTTATAACCCAATTATAGCTCAAGAAGAAAGGGAAAGGGGAGGGGAGGGAGGAAAGGTTGAGGGAGAGTAATTGTGGGATCACACCTATGGTACCTCTTACAAGGGTACATGTGAAATTTTCTAGGTGTAGGATAACTAAGAAAATGCTGTGAAGGCTGTGTTAACCAGTTTGATGAAAACATTTCAAATTGTATATAAAACCAGCACGGTGTACCCCATGATTGCATTAATGTACACAGCTATGACTTAATTAAAAAATAAATAAGTAAGTAAAAATGAATAAATAGAG